>QRFJ01006923.1:0-59865 GCA_006176705.1 Cocos nucifera
AACTCGTACAAGAAACGCATTCAAGTCGAGTAGCTTCCAATTAAAAATCAGTCGTCGTATGTGCCAAACTTACCTTAGACACCAAATTGTTGAGCTAGAACCAATTGGGTTAGCCTACAATCCATACTCTAATCTCTGAGCCTAATTAGGTCTTGCTTGATCGTGACTCGATCTTGATCCAGACTTAATCCTATTAGGCTGGTCAATCTAAGCACTATTGATCCCATCTAACCAACTCTTGATTCGATTTAATCAACTGCTTAGACCTAATTAGGCTACACAAGCCCGAACCCAATATTATGAATATGTCTTAGATCTGAAATTCTCAATTTTAGACCTAATTTATATTCCATAATCTTAATTCTTAATTAAGTAGGGTTCATAAACAAAATATGCATAATGAATCCTAGGGTTTCAGGATCTAGGGTTTTACGGAAAGTAAGTTTTGAATTTCTGATTAAGGACGAACGTGCAGCACCCCTACATGTCATAAAAACACCCCATTGGATGGAAGGAGAGGGCCTTTAAATTCTTCTTTGTTCTTATGATCGGATGGCCAAGAGGAACGCCTTAATCAGGAACATGTAATACTACAAAACGGTTTTAGATCTATATCATATATCTCATATACAAATTAGATCTAATCATGGTATATTTTGCATACATCTCATGTATCGAATCAGGCATATTTTCAGATCTAAATTATCTGATAATAATCTAAAAAATTAGATTTAAATTGATCTCATCAAAATAAACTCTAATCTAGACAACTATGTAGAACTATTCTACAACTAGTCTAGACATGCATCAATCATATCTCATATGATATTTAAAATTAAATAATTTTTATTTACTATTTTTTAGATATTATTATAATAATTATAATATCAAAAAATAGTAAATAAATAGATCTAAAATATGATTTAATTAAATTAAATTATAAACATGCAAGACTATTCTATAGAACTATTCTATTTTAGAACTAGTCATGCATATTTTCTAATCTTAGATCTAAATCATTTAATTTTAAATTTTTTAATTTTAGATCTGATTACATATCATGTGATATCTAAAATTATATAATTTTTTATTAGAATAAATTTAAAATCAGATCTAAATACTTTAGAACCTTGGCTCTGATACCAGTTGAAGGGAAATCTTGATTTTTCAGATCAAGTTCATTCAGATCTGATCGGATCAAGAGATATATTTCAAAAAAAATTTTCTTTAATCTAAATTAGATCTGAGATATTTCAAATCTAATTCTTATTATTTTAATAATAAAAATAAAATCTAGATAAATTAAATTAAATTTAATTTACCTTGATGTAGGGTAATCCTATTACCCGTTGATGATCTTGTAAGCAGCGGAAGATTCTGGATCTAGCCACGTAAGTGTCTGGCCTCTATCGGTATCCACTCAAGCTGGATGTAGAGATTCTCTTCTTCTCTATCACATCCCCAAAATTAGATTTGAATCTAATTTGGAGGATCTTCAAAATACCTTTCGAAAATCAGTAGTTGTCCTTTGCAGCAGCGTAGCCATCTAGCTTTCTGTTGCCTTTCTCTCATCTGGATTGCACCAACTAAGATTCCAAACTACTTTGAGCATGGAGAGGAGAGGGAGAAGATAGGCTTGGCATGGAGGAGGAGGAGAGAGCCAGCCTTGGGGCATGGGAATTGCTCATGCTTTTTGAGTTGGGTGCAGGGTCTTATTTATAGACTATGCGTGATCCAACTCTTCTTCCCAACTAATCACAATCCTTTGTGAAATTAGATCTAAATCTGATTGATGAGAATAGAGTCCCTTGGATTCCTCCTTCGATGGTGCCTAAGACCAATCAAAGTTGGTTCTTAGGAGGAGTCTAATCGAAATCCAAAAAGGAGATGGAGTCCTTATCCAATAGGGACTCCTAGGCGCCTCCAGCTTGGGCATATGCCAAGGATGGCATGCGCCCTCCTCCTTGCCAGGTTTTGGTAGGGGGACAAGCCCCCCCCAGCTCTCCAATAGGTGCGTGACACGTGAACAAAAGTCAAAGTGTCAATGGTCAATATTTGACCTATGGCATGCACCCTCCTCCTTGCCAGGTTCTGGCAGGAGGACAAGCCCCCACCAGCTCTCCAATAGGTGCGTGACATATGAACAAAAGTCAAAGTATCAATGGTCAATATTTGACCAGTCAAAGGTCAACTTTTGACCAAAGTCAAAGGACGAGAAATGGCAGGTGACCAAAAATGATAGGTATTGTCTTACAAAATAAGACAACCCTTTTCTGACCTAGATAGGCTCCAGTCAGACCAAGTGAAGGCCTTTGATTGAGCACAAACTCCTTTGGCTCAGTCAGGACAACTATTTATGATAGTAAAAGAAGAACGTTAGGTTCAATCGAGTGCTAGCACGATTTTCTTGAACCTAATTGAATCTCATTCAGATCAATTGAACTGGATTAGTTCAATTGATGATCACCAGATTCAAACCTCTTATTTGTGTGACCCAGTTAGGTTCAGTTTTGTATGGTAATGGGATATGTCATGATCTCTATCATCGACATCATCGAAACTTCTTTCGATGGATCAGAACTCTTCTGATTCGAACAGCTAGAATGATCGATCATCTAAATCATTCTAATTGCTCCCAAAATCCACCAGTGACACCTAGCAGTATATGGTGGCAACCCATCAGAGCTGAATGCGAACCTCTTGGTGCAGCTACCTGTGTGATTAAGTTCTTCTATCTTGAGCTCCGATCAAGATTAGGGTTAAGGTGAACTCGTCAAACCCTAGTTTCTATCATATGATGTAATCATTCGATTCAAGTCCGATGTGAAAAACTAAATAGAAACTCTTTCTATTATTTCACTCTACCATGGCCATGGGCTTCTGGACTTGATTCTCATGATCATCATAGGGCTGCTCCTCTACCACCGAGGTAGATAGATTCCATCTTGATGCAATCCAGTTCCTACAATGAACATGCTGTAGCCAACATACACCTCAAAATTTCGTATGGCTAGGAGATCGAGTTATGGTGTAGTCAAACTATAACACCCTCAAGGTGAACTACTGATGCACCTCAGGTCAAAGAACCAGACACACCACTATAGCATCGAGTCAGTCATTGACGAGAAGGTAGACTTCCTAATGACTACTCGAGGTGGTCACGCTCAGTGCCCTCGTTCTCTAACGAGTATCTGTACTCTCACTCCGGTGTCTCTACACCATAGACTCAAGACTCATCTACTAAAGAGAAGCGATTGTACACCAATCTTTCAGATCAATCACCATCTTCATGATGATCCTATGGTCGGGAGCATTTTATGAGTTAATAATGATTATTCATGTCTTAAATTTTCAACTCTTAAAAATATGAATTATCATTACCATTAACTCAAAGGATGTATCACAGACACTAAATACACATATGTGATAGAAAATAATCCATTTTATTGATTATAGTCAAAATTATAATTTTGCCCCTAGAAGTGTATTACAAGTGTCAACCAATTCTGGCTTCTAGGGCACATATATCTAACAAGACTTGCAGCCAAGCATCAAGTCACTAAATGACTATTTAAGGCTAAGATGCACAATAGACAGTCAGTCCAAGATCATTGTCTGATGATGATCAAGGACTTGGAAGAGCTTGAGAAGCTTGAAGTGAGGTTGGACTTAGATTTGCAGAATGATATAATTCTGCACTCCTTGACTGATGCATTTGGATAGTTCATCATGAACTACCATATGCATAAACTTCAAAACTCCTTGGCCGAACTTATGAACATGCTGGTTACTGCTAAGCTTTCCATGAAAGATTCTAAAGGCTCAGTACCTACGATGGAATGGACTTCTTCCAAGAGAAAGTCTGTTGGAAAGAAGAAGAAATTTGTGAAAAAGCAGAAGGTGGAAGGAGGAAAGAAAAAAAAGGGAGAGCTGAAGAAGAAGACCGCTGGCAAAGAAAAGTATTTCCATTGCAACAATGATGGCCACTAAAAGTGGAACTGCCCTACTTACCTTGCCATCCTAAAGAAGAAGGAGGTAGGACCTTTTGGAGGTATACTCATTATTGAGTCTAACCTTACGATTTCTTCTGCATCCAGTTAGGTGCTTGACTCTGGTTCTAATGCTCGCTTGTGCACTTCTATGCAGGGTCTTGAGGATAGCAGGAGGCTGAGGGATGGTGAGATGATCTTACAAGTCAAAAATGGAGCAAGAGTTGCTGCCGTGGCCAAGAGAACATACCCTATTTGACTACCATCTAGTTTAGACTTAGTATTAAAAGACTGTTATTATGTGCCTGCAGCAAGCAGGAATTTGATTTCTATTTCTTGCCTTGCATTAGAAGGCTATGTAATTAGTTTTCTTAAAGACCATTGTAACATTCTTTATGAAAGAAATAAAATTACAAATGATTTCCTTATTAACAGTCTTTATCAGTTACATGTTGATGTATCTATTTTTAACTTTGACCAAAATGTGAATGCCATAAAATCAAAACGTCCTAGGGATAGTCCTAATGATAGGTATCTATGGCACCTAAGATTAGGTCATATAGCAGAAGATAGAGTTAACAAATTGGAGAAAACTAGGTTATTGAGTCCATTGACTTCCGAGTCATATCCAATTTGTGAATCCTGTCTTCATGGCAAAATGACTAAGCTCCCTTTTGTAGGACATGGGGAAAGGGCCACGGATCTTCTTGCCCTAGTACATACTGATGTGTGCGGCCCATTTGATGTGCCGGCTAGAGGCAACTTTGTCTACTTCATAACCTTTACATCGATGATTTATCAAGGTATGGGTATGTGTATCTTATGAGACACAAGTCTGAAGCTTTTGAAAAGTTCAAAGAATTCAGACATGAAGTAGAAAAGCAAATTGAAAAACCCATTAAGGTTCTTCGATCAGATCGAGGAGGTGAATACCTTAGTCAAGGAAATTCTTGGACTATCTCAAAGGAAAATGGCATAGTCTCTCAATGGACTCCACCAGGAACACCTCAACTCAACGGGGATTTCAGAATGGAGGAAACCGGAATCCTATTAGATATGGTCCGATCCATGATGAGCTTCACAGACCTTCCTGATTTTCTTTGGGGATACTATTTGTTAACTGCAATATACTACTGAATAGGGTTCCTTCTAAAATCGTTCCTACCACACCGTATGAGATATGGCATGGTAAGAAACCAAGTCTGAGTCATCTCAGAATTTGGGGTTGTCCGGCTCATGTCAAAAGACAACAAGCAGACAAGTTAGACTTTAGGTCCTTTAGAGCTCGATTCATAGGATATCCTAAAGAGTCATTAGGATATTATTTCTACATTCCAGAAGATCACAATGTGATTGTGAGTCGACATGCCATCTTTCTTGAAAAATAGTTTATTCAAGATAGCGGCATTGAAAAGTAGATCAAGCTCGATGAGAAAGTCTCACAAGAGCAACGAGCTAAGGACCAAATGGAACCAAATCAGGTTAAGCCAATCCATACACTACCTCCTCCACCTCGTAGATCGGAAAGGAGTTTTCCATCCCCTGAAAGGTACTTAGGTACTATTTCAGAGGAATGTAGAGGAAAATATTCCTCATAGGTAATGGGTTCATGGTGATGATCCCAAAACCTATAACGAGGCGATATCAGATATCGACTCCGAGAAATGGTTAGAGGCAATGAAGTCAGAAATTGACTCGATGCACTCAAACCAAGTCTGGACCTTGGTAGATCCACCAGAAGGTATAGTACCTATTGGGTGTAAATGGATCTTCAAGAGAAAGATTGGTGCAGATGGGAATGTGGAGACATTCAAGGCTAGATTAGTGGCAAAAGGTTATAGTCAATGCGAAGGCATTGACTATCAGGATACCTTTTCGCCAGTAGCTATGCTAAAATTCCATTCCGCACATTGCTTGCTGTTGCAGCCTATTTTCGATTATGAAATATGGCAAATGGACGTGAAAATGGCATTCTTAAATGGATATCTTGAGGAAGATATCTATATGGAACAGCCGCTAGGTTTCACATCCAGTGATGATGATCACAAGGTTTGCAAGCTGCAAAGGTCCATATATGGACTTAAGCAAGCATCTCAGAGCTGGAACACTCGTTTTAATGATGTGATCAAAATGTTTGGTTTCATCAAAAATGAGGAGGAGCCATGTGTCTTCAAAAAGGTCAGTGGGAGCGCTGTTGTCTTCCTCGTATTGTACGTGGATGACATCCTCCTTATCGAGAATGATATTTCCCATGTTGACCACAGTTAAAATGTGGTTATCTAAAGAATTCTCCATGAAAGACCTAGGAGAAGCATCCTTTATTCTAGGAATTAAGGTCTATAGAGATAGACCGAATAGGATGCTAGGACTTTCATAGAAGATGTACATAGAGGAAGTACTAAAGAGGTTTAGTATGGAAAACTCTAAGAGGGGTTTAGTACCCTTCAGGCATGGCATTCATCTTTCCAAGAAGATGTGCCCTAGCACACCTGAGGAAATAGAACGCATGAGCAAGATCCCTTATGCTTCAGCAATAGGGAGCCTCATGTATGCCATGTTATGTACACGACCTGATATAGCCCATGCTGTGAGTGTCACGAGCAGATATCAGTCGAATCCAGATGAAGAACACTGGACTTCTGTGAAATGTATCCTTAAGTACTTGAGAAGAACTAAGGATATGTTGTTGGTCTTTGGTAATGGAGAACTCTAAGTCTAGGGGTATACAGACTCTGACTTTATGTCCGATGTAGATGATCAAAAGTTGACATTTGGGAGTCTATTTTTGTGCAATGGTGGAGCTGTGAGTTGGAAAAGTTCCAAACAGACAGTGATAGCAGATTCCACCATGGAAGCAGAATATATCGCTGCATCAGAAGATGCGAAGAAAGCATTTTGGTACAAGAAGTTTGCCATAGAGGTCAGAGTAATGCCATCAGATGCCATTCCTCTATATTGTGACAACAATGGTGCTATAGCCCTTACTAAGGAGCTGAGGTCTCATCAGAAATCCAAGCACATCAAGCGGCGATACCACCTCATCAGCGATTACCTCAAGAAGGGTTATGTCGAGGTCAAGAGAGTTGACTCTGCAGACAATGCGGTGGACCCGCTTATAAAGCCGTTGGGCCAGTAGAAGATCGAAGCCCATCTTGAGAAGATGGGACTTAGATTTGTAGCCAATTGGCTTTAGGTCAAGTGGGAGTTTGTTAGATATATGTGCCCTAGAAGCCAGAATTGGCTAACACTTGTAATACACTTCTAACTGCAAAATTGTAATTTTGACTATAAGTAATAAAATGGGTTATTTTCAATCACATAAGTGTACTTAGTGTTTGTGATACATCCCTTGATTTAATGGTAATGATAATTCATATTTTCAAGAGTTGAAAATTTAAGACATGAATTTTCATTTATTAACTCATAAAATGCTTCTGACTGTAGGATCATCATGAGGGTGGTGATTGATCCAGAAGGTTAGTATACAATCACTTCTTTATAGTAGATGAGTCTTGAGTCTATGGTGTAGAGACACCGGAGCAAGAGTATAGATACTCGTTAGAGAACAAGGGCACTAAGCGTGACCATCTTGAGTAGTCATAAGGAAGTCTACCTTCTCGTCGATGACTGACTTGATGCTATAGTGCTATGTCTGGTTCATTAATCTGAGGTGCATCGGTAGTTCACCTTGAGGGTGTTATAGTTTGACTACACCATGACTCGGTCTCCTAGCCATTTGGAACCCTAAGGTGTATGTTGGCTATAACCCTAAGGTGTATGTTGACTACAGCATGACTCGGTGGATGAGGAGCAGCCCTATAATGATCATGAGAATCAAGACCATAAGCCCATGGCCATGGCAGAGAGAGTGAAATAATAAAAAGAGTTTCTATTAAGGTTTTCACATCAGACTTGAATCAAATGATTAAATCATATGATAGAAATTAGGGTTTGATGAGTTCACCTTAACCCTAATCTGATCGGAGCTCAAGATAGAAGAACTTAATTACACAAGTAGCTGCACCGAGAGGTTCATTTTCAGTTTTGATGGGTTGCCATCATATGCTGCTAGGTGTCATTGGTGGATTTTGGGAGCAATTAGAATGATTTAAATGATCGATCATTCTAAGTTGTCTGAATCAGAAGAGTTCTGATCCATCGTAAGGAGTTTCAATGATGTCGATAATGGAGATCATGACATATCCCATTACCATATAGAACTAAATCTAATTGGGTCACACAAACAAGGGTTTGGATATAGATATCATCAATTAGACTAACCCAGTTCAATTGATTTGAATAAGATTCAATCATGTTCAAGGAAATCATGCTAGCATACGATTGAGCGTAACATTCTCCTTTTTTTCTATCATAAAAGTTGTCTCGACTGAGCCAAATGAGTTTGTGCTCACTCAAGTACCTTTACCTAATCTGACTAGAGCTTGTCCAAGTCAGAAAAGGATTGTCTTAATTTATGAGATAAATTTGAGACAACACCTGCCATTTTTTGTCACCTGCTATTTCTTATACTTTGACTTGGTCAAACATTGACCTTTGACTCTTGGAGATCTACCCATGTGTCATGCACTTATTGGAGAGTAGATAGGGGCTTGTCCCCTCTCTAGAAATTGGAAAGAAGGGGAAGTCCCATATGGATGGGACTCTAGGTTGCTTCTTGGTTTCTACTTAGGTGGCCCTTGGGTATCTACTTTGACAAGTCTTAGGCACCATCTAAGAAAGAACCTGTGGGTCACTCATCTGATTGGATCAAGTGATGTCATCCCACCAATTAGATTTAGATCTGATTGCATGAAGTAATGTGATTGGCCAGGGTGATGCAGCACTGCATGGCATAGCAGAGTCTATAAAAGGATCCTGTCTATGCCCACTTTTGAGAACTCCTCTTCCAAGCCACACCCCAAGTCTGCCCCTCTCCCTTCTCCATGCCACCATCTAGCCCTCTTCCTCCTCTCCACGCCCAAGGAAGTTGGGCCTTCTAATTAGTGCGAGTCAAGCAAGGAAAGGCTGACGAAAAAGGAAGAAAGCAGCACTACTGCAGAGACGACGGGCGATCTTTAGAAGAAGTTTTGAAGATTCTCCAAATCAGATCTAGATCTAATTTTTGAAAAAAATAAAGAGAAGGAGAAGATCTCTAGATCCAGTCCGAATAGATACCGATAGAGGCCAGGCACTTGCGTGGCTAGATCCAGAACCTCAGGGCTTCGACAGGATCATCAACGGGTAATTAGATTACCCAGAATCAAGGTAAAATTAATTCAGAATTAATTTAGTTTTATTTTCTTAATTATCATATCATAAATCAGATCTAAAAAGTATCAGATCTGATTAGGATATAAGAGATGACTTTTGAAATATGCCTCTCAATCCAATCATATCTGAACGAACTTGACCCCAAGAAATCAGGATTTTTCTTCAAATTTATCCTATATAGTGAGATATTGAAGAGTCTTGTCTAGGTCAAATTCATAGACAAGGCAGGACCAAAATAGGCAAGTGGTTGGGGTGCCCAACACTTGGGTGCCCCCCTCTTATTTTTTTGTCATGGACCAGCAAAGAGGGGTGCATGAAAAAGGGATTTCTTATTTAGCAAGGAGGGGCACATGAAAAAGGCCTTTCTCACCATGGAATAAGAGACAAAAAATAGGGAGAGGGGGCGGCACTTTATGGGAGGAGTTTAGGTTTGTTAGGCTTCTATCTCATAAAATCCAAAATCAAACAAACTACTACCTTTGACTTGGTCCCCCACCTAATTGCCATATGAGAAAGAGAGGGAGAGAGAGGGTGTGCGTGAAGACCAGGGAGAGGTGGTTTTTGTCACATAAAATAGAGAGAGTGGGCAAGGGGGATGTGCGATATAGGTGGCGCTAGCAAGGGAAGTCCTAATCACACTAGGACTTCCAATTTGACTTGGTCAAACAAAGTCCTTTAACCAAATTAAATCAAAAACAAATCAATCCAATTAAAATAGGTTTTAACCCAATTAAGAACCCAATTAAATCAAATTAAAATAGATTTAAATCTAAATTAATTTTTTATTCAAATTACAAATTTGGTTGATACAAGTCCTAATTGAACTAGGAGTAGTTCTTGCTTGCACTTGGCTTATCCAATAAACCAATTGAACTTGATCCAATGAAGCCCAAATCAAATCTAATTAAATCATATTTAATTAGACTTAATCTCAGCTCTTTGGCTTAATTAAATTAAGCCAATTAGCAATTGAATTACCAATCGATCCTTCTACAAAACTTGGACTAGGTAAAACATCAATCGTATTGATCGTTTAATCCTAAAATGATTCTTAATTATTGATCAACCATCCGATTAGATCTTGAGCTCTAATATATATGACCTCATAGGTTCGAACCTAAGTTGGTAGTATAGAAATAAATTTTTATAACAATCAAAGTATCCATCTAGCAATGATACTCGATGGTTGGATAGATCGAATGTGTAGAACAATATCCTTAGAACCTTTGCAGATATAGTTTCCACATAATTCATCTCCTTGACCAAAATGCTCGTAAGATACCTCAAAGTTGAACTATCAACTTTGTTCAGGCTATCCATATTGTATTTCAAAATATCAAATCTATCTCATGGATTATCCTAGCCAAGGTTTTGCTACATTAAAATACAGTGATACATTCTTCTCCAACTCTTGGAGTGGTCAATCCCATCTTGATCACACACTGACTTCGCAAGTACTTGACTATGCCTAGAAGCCTTCCATTACTAAATTAGAAATTTAGTTAGTCCAGTACCAAAGCACAGTGAGTTACTTGCAAGTCACTGAGGTGATCTCAGATCTAAGGGATACTTATACCTATATCCCATCAGAGACATTTCCGATTGCAGAATGCTCTAAAGTTGATCATGTTTAATGATAATGTACCCTTACATCTCACCTTTATGCCATACTAGTGTCTTCACACTCTTTGGTTAAGAGGACAATTAACCTATATGGCACACAGAGACCTATGCTCAATAGATGCTGTCGTCCTTATTAATAACCTACCATTTGGTCATAAATAATTTTAAAAACTAATCATTAAATCCTCTCTTTATCGAAACTAAATAGTCCTAAGGACTTTATTACAACTATGGAGTTCATTAGAAGATGTAAACTTATGATGAAAAACTATCAAAAATATATTTTATTAATTAATAAATTAATTATAATTATAATATAGCTCAACCATTGATAGACTGATGATTGGCTTTAGGATACATTTTTCAATAACTCTTGCTTATCCTAAAGCCACTCGGCATAGTATCTAATATCCATCTTCAACTTACGGTTGTCAAATTCCTTTCTCGCCAAGGCTTTAGAGAAGGGGTCGGCTAGGTTTTTTTTCCTATCAATCCTCTGAAGATCGACATTAGCTCTATCCATAATCTTTCTGATCAAGTAAAAGTGATGCAGAATGTGCTTCGTCCGCTGGTGTGCCTTTGGTTCCTTTGCTTGAGCTATGGCACCAGTATTATCGCAGTAGAGTAGAACCGAACCATCAAGGGAGGATGCTACTCTAAGCTCAGTCATAAACTTCCTCAGTCATACAGCATTTTTTGCGGTATCTTATACTGCCATATACTCTACTTCGCAAATAGAGTCTGCCATAGTATGCTACTTGGAACTCTTCCAACAGATGGCTCTACCATTTAGAGTAAAGATAGATCCCGAAATGCTTCTACTATCATCATGGTTAGATTGAAAGGTAGAGTCTGTAAACCCCATAAGTTTTAGATCTGACTCACCATAAACTAACCATTGATCCTTAGTATTTTTTAAATACTTAAGAATGGTTTTAACCACTTTTCAATGGTTTTCTCCAGGATCAGACTGGTATCTACTCACTATCCCTAGTGAGTATACCACATCTGATCTCATACATGTCATGGCGTACATGATAGATCCCACTATCGAAGCATATGGAACTCTACTCATACGCTCACTCTTTAGAAGTTGTCGAACAATCCTTCTTAGAGAGAGAAATTATATAACCTATCGAGAGATAGTCTTTTTTGAAATTCTCCATGTTGAACCTCTTCAGCATAGTATCTACGTACGTGAACTGAGATAACCCAAACATCCTCTTAGATCTATCCCTATAGATCTTCATCCCTAGGATGTAGGATGCTTCTCCTAAGTCCTTCATGGAGAACTGTGATGACAATCAGACTTTTATTCTCTGCAGTGCAGAGATGTCATTTTTTATTAAAAGAATGTCATCCACGTACAAGATAAGAAATATTACTGCTGGATCATTTGTCCATTTATAAATATAGGGCTCTTCTCCATTCTCAATGAAGCCATACATTTTGATCACTATATCAAAACGCATGTTCCAACTCTAAGATGCCTACTTCAGTCCATAAATGGATCTTTAAAGCCTACACACCTTGGACTCATTAATGGATGGGAACTCCTCAGGTTGTATCAATACACCTCTTCGATCAACTCTTCATTCAGAAAAGCTATCTTCACATCCATCTGCCAGATGTCATAATCCAGATGGACAGCTATCACAAGCATAATCCAAATGGATTTGAGCATTGTCACAGAGAAGAACATCTTGTCATAGTCAATATGATAAGGTTGACGATATCCCTTAACAACCAGATGGGCTTTATAGGTCTCCATCTTTCCATCTGTGCCCCTCTTCCTTTTGAAGACCAACTTACATCCAATGGGTTTAACCCCTTCGAGTGGGTCAACCAATGTCCACACATCGTTGACATTCATGGACTCCATTTTGGACTTCATGGCCTCGAGCCATTTTTCAAAATTAGGTCTCTACATTGCATCCATATAGGTGATTGGATCCTCATCATTCTCATCGAGTTCAATGGTATCACCATCCCAGACTAAGAAACTATAGTACCTGTCTAGCTGACATGGTACACTATTGGATCGCCTTAATGGTGTAGGTACATTGGGCTCCAGATTTGATCCAATCAAATCTGACTCAGGTTCAGTTATAGGTGTGGTCTTTCTATCTTTTGAGCATCATTAAGTTCAACCTTAAAGGCAATAGTTCCTTCACCAAGGAACTTCTTTTCCAAAATGATTGCCTTAGGGCTAACGAACATTTTTTGTTCATCGACATGATAGAAAAAATATCTTTTAGTCTCTTTTGGATATCCTATGAATGTGCACTTGTCAAACCTAAGTTCAAGTTTATCTATAACTAACCATTTGATATAAGCCGAGCACCCCCAAATCCTAAGGTATAAAAGTGTTGGCTTATGCCCTGTCCATATCTCATATGGAGTCTTAGCCATAGACTTACTTGAAATCCTATTTAATAGATAGCAAGCTGATTCGAGTGCATATTCCTAGAAGGATATCGACAAGCTAGCAAAACTGATCATGGATTGGACCATGTCTAACAGAGTCTGATTCCTCCTTTCAGACACACCATTATGCTGTGGTGTTCCCGGAGGAGTCTATTGGGAGAGAATCACATTCTCTTCTAGATATGTGAAAAACTCATTAGAAAGCTATTCCCCTCCTCAGTCAGATCGAAGAGTTTTAATACTCTTTCTAATTTATTTTTCTACTTCACTTCAGAATCATTGGAACATTTCAAATGAATCCGACTTATGTTTCATCAGATAGATATATCCATATCTAGATAGATCATCTATAAAAGTGATGAAGTAGAAATATCCACCTCTGACATCTGTGCTCATTGGTCTGCATACATCAGTATATGCTAGACCTAAGAGCTTAGTGTCTCTTTCACCTTTTTCAGTAAAAGATGACTTGGTCATTTTACTAAGAAGATAGGACTCACAAGTTGGAAGTGATTCATAATCACTGACTTCGAGGATTTCCTCTTGAGTCAACCTATTTATCCTATTCTGGTTTATATGACCTAGCCTACAATGCCATAAGTAGATATCTAATACACTATCTAATCTAGGGTGCTTGCCAATTGAATAGACCATGCTAATAGGTTGTGATAGCATATACACACCATTGTTAAGATATCCACAGAAAATAGTAACACCATTCATAATGATATTACAAATTTGTTTCTTTATTGAAAATAGTAACACCATTCATAATGATATTACAAACTTGTTTCTTTATTTAAAAAAAACTAGGGCAGAAATGACAATCACTAAGAATAACAGTATGGGACTCAAATAAATGTTTCAGAATTTCTAAAATTAGAACTAGAACTGGTCTTCCATCTTCAATGTTCAGGAACCTTTCATCTTGCTCGAATCTCCTACTGACCTGCAACCCCAGCAACGAATTGCAAATATGGTAAGAGCTATCGGTATTCAATACCCAGTTAGTAATATCACAAATAGAAAAATTGCAAGGAGTTATTGTATAAATATCTTGTCCAGCAATAGCTTGCTTCTTTCTTTGCCTGTTCGGATCTAGAGAGGCAATATACTGAGGATAGTTCCTCTTTCGATGCCCCCGATTCTTGCAAAAGAAGCATTCAGCTTAACTCTTATTGGACTTAATCTTTTTGGTATGGCCCTGCATAGAAGTCGTAGCATATACTTGCACCTTTTTGCCCTTCTTCTTCTTGTTCTTCTTTCCTTTCTTAAAGGATCGTTAACTAGAAGATGAACCTCCCACTAAGTTCACCAACTCCTTGTGGTGCTGGTGATCCTTCTCAAAGTTCTAAAGCAACCCCAATAACTCGTGGTAGTCAACTTCAGGCTTTGACATTCTGTAATGAGTGAGAAATGGGAGATAGGACCTAGGCAGCGAGTTCAGTATTGCATCTATTCCAAGCTGCTTATGCAAGAGAAAGCCTAGCTTGCTCAACCATTCTATCAGCTCGATCATGTACAGTACATGATCAGTGACAGAAGCTCTGTCCCACATCCTGGCATTGAAGATGGCATAACTAGTCTTATATCTCTCAACGTCATTGGGTGTGCTAAAAGAATCCTCCAATACTTAAAGCATATTCTTTGGCTGAGTCATCTCGAATCTACGATTGAACTCATCGCTCATGGCAGCCAATACAATGCAGCGCACCATGGTTCGATCACTGAACCACTTCTGGTAAGTGTCTCTAACTATTCCGTGTACATTGATAGTTGGCTTCTCAGGTGCAGGATCTATCAACACATGCAAGATCGGTTCATGCTCTATGACTATCTTCAACTTTCGATACTAGCTACCGAAGTTGAGTCCTACCAACTTATCATTATCTAATAATGATCGGAGTGATAGGAAAGTGGCCATATCTACATAAAGAAAAATAAAAATCTAATTAGTAATTGATTTATTAAACCTAAAGATTTGGACATTAACCAAAAGGTTCTTCCACTATTTTTTTCGAATTAGTAGCCTCTACCTCCAATCCGAGTTATTACCCTAATTACTTAGTGGGTACTAGAATCCACATAGACTGCACACGAGCCCAACTTTGGTTGGCCAACCCATGTACATCTAAAGATAGGTTCAAAATAAATTATTTTTCCAAATAATTTCTAGTAATTAAATTATTTTTCAGTCTCTAATTAGTAGTCTTTGGCCTCCTTTGAAAAGGTCCGATTAGGTCCAACTATTAACATGACCATACTTGGTCCATCTACTTAATAAATGATTAGGCCCAACATTGGTTGGCAAACCTGACCACTATTTAGAAAGATGTAGCTAAGAAATCATATAATGAATGATAATTCCATCAATCAATATGCACCTAGCCTTTGGACCTCCAATGATTGTCTAACTGATGGACCCATTATCATCCACTTAATGGGAGGCTATGATCTAGTTATCGCCATAACTAATTCATTTTAAGAATCTAATAATTTTAGATGATTTAATTGATTTGATTTAGAGAGAGAAGATCAGATGAACCAGCTTGTCATGATCCTCCTACTGGCTTCATCAAGTCAGCTTAAGGGAGACCACTAATAAGCTAGTCTAAGAGCGCCTAAATCAGTCACACTAATTTACCTAGCTGACATGGGTCAATTCGAATTGTCAAGTGATCCGATCAAAATATAATCTTACCAAGAAGGCCAAGTAAGTGAGATCGGTGGGAGGGTTTGCCGAAGCTTGCCTAAGACACCATCAAAAATGGCCAGATAAGTGGGCTACCAATTAAAAACCACCATTCGTATATGCCAGACTTATCTTAGATACCAATTGATTAATTAGTTTCAATTAGATCAATCTAACATTTTGGGTTAGACCACTTAGCCAAGAATCAAGTTTATTTGGTTCTTGTTAAAGATATGGACTTGACCAACTACAACTATTATAATTGATCTAGAGAATTCTTGATCTAATCTAAGATAATAATTGATTAGATTTAGTTAATTCTCTAATTAAGTTCATTCTTTAATCTAATCTTAGGTCTAACCCAATTAACGGACCTAATCCCCACTAACCTATTAAGCCAATGTGTTATGATTTGTGTCTTAGGATCTTCAATTTACAATCCTAGAACCTAATCAAATAACTTCTTAGTTTTTAATTAAGTTTTGGACTGAGGATTATGGTTCGACTTTTTAAAAATGATTTTCATATTTATCAAAAATTTTTATAATATAGCTTCATCATCCAAGTTGCATGTTTGATTCATAATTAAAATGCAAATAAGATAAGTATGAAACTACTTTAAATCTAATCTAAATAGGTTCATATAATTAAAATAGTTTCAACATCAACCAATCATAAATTAACTTAGATCAAATTTAACAAATCTATGATGATTAAAATTAGATTAAAATATTTTTTAATTAGAACATAAAATCTCTTAGATCTAATCCAAAATTTTATGATTAATATTTTAGATCAGCACGTATTAGAACAACCTTTTCACTATAAGGTGTAAACCTTAAGCAGGACAACCTTATAAGATCTGTCCGTGTAATCTAAAATTTTTATTTTTAGATCTAAAACTATTTTATATCTAATAAATTATAAATTAAATTAGATCAAATCTAATAAATTTATGAATAATATTAGATCTACACGAACTAGGACAACCTTTCCACTGTAAGGGGTAAACCTTACAGTAGGACAACCTTATATTAGTTCCTATAATCATAATTTTTAGTTTCAAATTTAATAATTATATTATAAATTATATATAATCTAAGAAATAATATAAACATACACATATAATCATGTAACAATCAACCTAGGCTCTGGTACCAATTGAAGGAACCACATCTAGGGTTTCAGGGCTCGATCTTGAAACTTTTTCAAGATCAAGCAGTGAAAGACTAAAATTAATCTAAATTAATTTTTAATATTAGAGAATACCCTAGATCTAATATTCTATTACATGATTATGGCATGACATTAAATCTAAAATTAAACATAAAGAAAGAAATAAAATATGTTGATCACATCAACATGCATCTATACTACATCTAATGCAGGTATGCAAAATAGATCAGATCTATTACCTATGCAAGTTAGATATTCTAACATATTGATCTAGGCTTGAGGATGATGTTGCAAGCCACATACATGTCTGACCTCTAGGAGTCATCCACACGAGTCCATAAATTCCGATCAGAAGTTCGTTGCTTGAAAATCAGCACGGTATGCTAGTACTGTGCTAATCCTTGTTTGATGGTCGATCCGATGCTTCCTTCTTCAAGATATGGAATCTCCAAAATATCAAAAAAAAGTAGATAGATTTCAAATCCAAGACACTCTCAAAAAAAATCTCAAAAGAGGAGGAGAAGAGAAGAACAAAGCAACCCTAGAAGAAGACCCTCTTCTTCTTCTTTATTCTCTCACCTAGACACCTAGATTAGTGTCTATGGAACCCCATGCCCCAATACTCTTTCTCCCTGATTATTCCACACCCCAAAGGTCTCTCAATGCTCTATAACCCCATAAAAAATCTATCAAAAATTCATCCTATATAGTTAGATATTGAAGAGTCTTGTCTAGGTCAAATTCCTAGACAAGGCACGACCAAAATAGGCAAGTGGTTGGGGCCCCCAACACTTGGGTGCCCCCCTCTTATTTTTTTATCATGGACTAGAAAGGAGGGGCACATGAAAAAGGCCTTTCTTACCATGGAATAAGAGAGAAAAAATAGAGAGTGGGGACTACACTTTATGGGAGGAGTTTAGATTTGTTAGGATTCTATCTCATAGAATCCAAAATCAAACAAACTACTACCTTTGACTTGGTCCTCCACCTAATTGCCATATGAGAAAGAGAGGAAGAGAGGGGGCATGCATGAAGACCAGGAAGAAGGGGTTTTCGTCACATAAAATTGAGAGAGTGGGCATGGGGGGTGTGGGATATAGGTGACATAAGCAAGGAAAGTCCTAGTCACACTACGACTTCCAATTTGACTTGGTCAAACTAAGTCCTTTAACCTAATTAAATCAAAAGCAAATCAACCCAATTAAAATAGGTTTTAACCCAATTAAGAATCCAATTAAATTAGATTAAAATATATTTAAATGTAAATTAATTTTTTAATCAAATTAGAAATTGGGTTGATACAAGTCCTAATTGAACTAGGACTAGTCCTTGCTTGCACTTGGCTTATCTAATAAACGAATTGGACTTGATCCAATTAAGTCCAAACCAAATCTAATTAAATTATATTTAATTAAACTTAATCTTAGCCCTTTGTCTTAATTAAATTAAGTCAATTAGCAATCAAATTGCTAATCGATCCTCCTATAATACTTGCACTAGGTTAAACATCTATTGTATTGATCGTTTAACCCTAGAACGATTCTTAATCATTGATCAACCATTCAATCAGATCTTGAGCTTTAATATATGTGACTTCATAGGTCTGAACCTAAGCCAGTAGCATAGAAATAAATTTCTGCACCAATCAAAGTAACCATATAGCAATGGTACCCGACGATCGGATAGATCGAATATGTAGAACAATATCCTTAGAACCCATGCGGATATAGTTTCCATATAATTCATCTTCTTGACCAAAATGCTCGTAAGACACCTCATAGTTCAACTATCAACTCTGATCAGGCTATCCACATTGTATTTCAAAATATCAAATCCATCTCATGGATTATCCTGGCCAAGATTTTGTTATATTGAAATACAGTGATACATTCATCTCTAACTCTTGGAGTGGTCAATTCCATCTTGATCTCACATCAATTTTATAAGTACTTGACTGTGCCCAGAAGCCTTCCATTCTTAAATTAGAAATTTAGTTAGTTTGGTACCAAACCATAGTGAGTTTCTTGCTAGTCACTAAGGTGATCTCAGGTCTAAGGGACACTTATACCTATATCCCATCAAAGACATTTTCTATAGCAGAATGCTCTAGAGTTGGTCACGTTCAATGATGATGTACCCTTATATCTCATCTATGTGCCATACCAGTATCTCCACACTCCTTGGATAAGAGGACAACCAACCTATATAGCACACAACAACCTATGCTCGATAGATGCCGTCGTTCTTATTAACAGCCTATTATTTGATCGTGAATAGTTTTAAGAACTCATCGATAAATTCTCTCTTTATCGAAACTAAATTATCCTAAGGACTTCATCACAACTATGGAGTTCATTAGAAGATGTAAACGTATGATGAAAAAATATATCAAAAATATATTTTATTAATTAATAAATTAATTATAATTATAATATAGCTCAACCGTCAACAAGCTGATGATTGGCTTTGGAACATATTTTTCATTAAGAAAAATCTTGTCCTAACATGGATGAAGACCTCTAGTTATTTAAGATGGGAGGAGGGGAGAGGCCCTTTCAATGATCTTTTTATGCCCTAATGATCTTGTTAGGGATAAAAGGAGGACCTCATCCAAACAAAGGTAATGGCCAACCATGTCAGAAATAGAAGGAGGACCTCATCCTAACATGGATCAAAGGAGAGAGGCCCTCTCAACGACCCTTTCATGCCCCGATGACCTTATTAGAAATAGGAGGAGAACCTCATCCTAATAAGGATAAAAGCCAACCATATCAGAAATAGGAGAACCTCATCCTGATACAGATGAAGATCTTCGATTATTTAAGATAGGAGGAGGAGGGAGGCCCTTTCAACGACCCTTTTATACCTCAATGATCTTGTTAGGGAGAAGATAAGGACCTCGTCCTAACAAAGGTAAAAGCCAATTGTATCAAAAATAGGAGGACCTTATCCTAACATGGGTCAAAGAGGAGAGGCCATCTCAATGGCCCTTTTATGTCCCGATGATCTTATTAAGAATAGGAGGAGAATCTCATCCTAACAAGAGTAAAGGCCAACCATGTCAGAAATAGGAGGAGAACCTCATCCTGACATGGATGAAGGCCTCTAGTTATTTAAGATAGAAGGTAATAAGGAGAGACCCCCTCAACGATCCTATTGCACCCTGACATCCTTGTTAGGAACTGGAGGAGGACCTCATCCTAATAAGAATAAAAGCTAACCACGTCAGGAATATGAGGAGGACCTCATCTTGACATCGACAAAGATCCTTATGAGGGATGTGAAGGCCTTTGATTGATAAATCCGTGGTTAAATATCAAGGTCTATAGAAATTTGAGCTCAAAATATCAACATGTATAGAAATCTGACTTTAGAAAGCAAAGGTCTACAGAAATCTGAGCTCAAAATATTAATATGTGCAGAAATCCAACCTTAGAAAACTGAGGTCTGTAGATTCGAGCTCATAATATCAACATGTGTAGAAATTTGACCTTCGAAAGCAGAGGTCAGCAAAAATCTAAGAACAAAAAGCTGAAGATAAAATTGAAGTCCTTCAAATAATTTCAATAAGAAATATAAAGATTCTAAGCCTAAACAACAGAAAAGGACATGTCTTCGGCAATTCTGATTTGGTATACTCCCTTTGTTCGAACCAAGGCTTGGACTTGAAAGTAGGAGGCTATTGATGCAGCATTTTCATGCTAGTCGAAGACATGAGAATTTAGGCTGATTGAAGATCTTCAGAATGCTGAGGTTGAGGTCCTATTTTAGGTCGAACTTAAAGTCATCAAGAGATTGAGGCCGGTTACAATGTAGGCTGATTGAAGGTCTTTAGAAGGCTAAGGTCGAGGTCCTATTTCAAATCAAGCTTGTCATCAAAAGATTGAGGCCAGAGTCACAATGTAGGCTGAATTAAAGGTCTTCAAAAGGCTGAGGCCAAGGTCCTACTTTAGGTCGAGCTTGTCATCAAAAGATTGAGACCAGAGTCACAATGTAGGTTGAATTGAAGATCTTCAGAAGGCTGAGGCCGAGGTCCTACTTCAGGCCGAGCTTGTCATCAAAAGATTGAGGCTAGAGTCACAATATAGGCTGAATTGAAGGTCTTTAGAAGACTGAGATCGAGGTCCTATCTCAGGCCAAACTTGAAGTTATCAAGATATGGAAACCAGTTACAATGTAGGTTGAATTGAAGGTCATCAAAGGTTGAGGCTGAGGTTCTATTTTAGGTCAAACTTGAAGTTATTAAAAGTCTAAAGTCTCCACTCCTAGCACCAAGTTGTCAACTTTTCCCCTACATGCCATGAGAGGATAATACCTAACATGATTCCTGAGAATATTCTAGTAGGCAAACAAAATATATCTGACAACTCACTGCTCTCCTACAACTAATAACTCATAATCCATCCTAACAAACTCTGGACCCTTCTGTAAAAGGAGAAAAGGATGGACCCCAAGGTATGCAACTTCTTCTCTCTAAATGCTCATTTTCTTTCTTCTGTTAAATGAAAAACTGACTTGAGCGTCAGAGGATTCCTGTCGGAGCCAACTCCAATTGAAGACTTCTCTTGTAGGTACGATCGCCTCCATCCCATCACCGTCGACTTGCTGCCATGGCACAACTCCGACCAACCTAACCTCGAGATGGATTTTTGCGTCAGTAGGATTCATCATAATCTTAATTAAGTTATAAATAAGATGATAAGTTGCATCATATGATGAAATATAATATCTCATATTATTAATAAATAATCAATATCATTTACATGAGTATGAAGATAAAATAGAAAAGTTCTATCACATCATCTATGCGATTGGCTTGTAGGACACTATTCTTTCAATCTTCCACTTGCACTAAAGCCAATCATCCCTATATCTGATGCCCATGCAATCAAGGTGGTGGTCAAGCTACTACCATATAAGGCTTTAGTGAATGGATGTGCTATATTTTTCTTGGTGTCAGCTCTCTTTATGATTATATCTTATCTTTTGACAATTTCTCGAGTGAGGTGGAACCGCTTTAGGATGTACTTGGATTTCTGATGAGATCTTGATTCCTTTGCTTAAGTGACAATCTCGGTGTTGTCACAATAAAGTAGCACGGTTGTTCAATCATTGGAACCACACCCAACTCAATAATGAACTTGTTCATCTAGTTGGCTTCCTTAGCAACTTCATTTGTAGTAATGTATTCTACCTCAGTAACTAAGTCAGCAATAGTTTGTTGTTTGGAACTTTTCTAACTCACTGCTCCTCCATATAAAGTAAATATATATCTCGAGATGGATTTGTTATCATTAGGATCATATTGAAAATTGGAATCTATATATCCTTTTAGTTTTAGATACAATTTACCATATATTAGAAAAACATCTCTAGTCCTTCCCAAGTACTTACGAATATCTTTCATAGCTTTCCAATGATCCTCTCCTGAATCCTCCTAAAATCTGCTTGTTATACTCAAAGCATAAAGCACATCAAGTCGGTACATAGCATGGCATACATAATTGATCCCATAACCAAAACATAAAGAATTGTACTCATTCTTTTTCTCTCTTCAGATGTCTTAGGAGAGTACATCTTCTTAGAGAAATGTATGCCATGACTCATGGGTATCTAATCTCTCTTACACCCATCCATGTTGAACATTTTCAACACCAGATCTATAGACAGGGATAAGCCCGGCATCCTCTTGATCTATCTCTATAGATTTTTATATCAAGTATGTAGAATGCTTCACCTAAGTCTTTCATGGAAAGCTTTTGTGATAGTCAAGTCTTAACCAACTGCAATATTAGGATTTCATTCCTGTTGGGGTTAAACCTGCTCCTGCCAAAGTTTGGTCTAGTATCTGGTCCCATAGTAATCCCATGATGGCAAACCTTCAATTAGCCAATTAATCTTCTAGACAACATGAGTAAACTCTAGAACCAGCAAAGCATTGCAGACCTTACCCAAACGTGCTTGAAAAGTAAAAATGATTGTTTCCCACTTGATAGTGGAGCTTGAATATCAGAACCCAATCGATCTGACTTTGTTCAATGATAAGTTGTGAAGGTAGCCAAATTCATCCATGATAAATGGTTGGCTCCAGTCGAACTCCTTTTTGATGAACTTGAATAGTGAAAGCGATCATCTAGGAAATTGACTAAGCATTCAATCCCTGTATGGCTTGGCCTGGCCTGGCCAATCTCAAAGCTGGCCAAGCTGCTTTCTAATCCGATCTCCTTCAAGATAAGTCTCACCATTATAGATTGTATTTCATGACAAGAACTATAGAATAGCGAAACTTTCCTCTAGTCGAACTTCCTCCCAGTCATCCAAAGGGCTCTCTCCAGTCAAACTCCTTCCAGTCGCCAAAAGAGCTTTCTTCAGTTGAACTCCCTCCAGTCGCCAACCAAGCTCCTTCCAGCCGAACTCCTTTCAGTCTCCCAAAGAGTTTCCTCTAGTCGAACTCCTTACGGTCTCCTAGAAGGACCTCGTCATCTATGCAAGATCAGCTTCCAGCTCAACGCAAATCAATCTACATATAGACAACCTTAGAGATGTCTAAGCTTCTCTAGAACTATTGTGATACGAAGCTCTTCATTGCTGATAGCTATTCCATCCAAACTTTAACTACTAAATCTCAATAGACTGGCACGTCACGATAATAGACTCTACCCTCCGTAACAAACTCTACATGGCCCCGAACGGCCCATTACCAGTCAGTTATAGCTATCACCATCAGTCTGTTATGAGCTCCTCCTATATAAAGGATCCTCCAGATACGTTTTCTCTCTAAGCTCTAAACTCTGCTCTAATTCTTTGAGTGCTCCATTTCTATTGGCTAGAGGAGCTGACTTGATCGTCGGAGGTTCCTGCCGAAGCCACCCCCAACTCTGGTTAGGACTTGTCTTGCAGGACATCGATGGCGATCTTATCTTCTTTAGCTCTAGCTCAGTTTCGACATCAACCAGATTCTACACCAACAATTCTCAATGAGTAGTATGCCATCTACATATAAAACTAAGAAGATAACGACACTCTCACTTATTTTCTTGTACACACATAGTTCATCCACATTTTTGATAAAGATAAATGATTTGATAGTCTTATCAAAATGAATGTTTCAACTCCCTGATGCTTGCTTTAATCGATAAAAATAGATTTTTTTAGCTTGCAAACTTAATTTGCCCTCCTACTAAAGACAAATCTCTCTAGCTAAGTCATATAGACTTCTTCCTTAAGATTCTTATTGAGGAAAGAAGTCTTTACATCTATTTGTTAGATCTCATAGTCATGATATGCACCTATAATAAACAAAATCTGGAAGGATTTGAGCATAGCTAATGTTTGAAAGGTTTCTCATTATCAACACCTTGCCTCTATTTGAAACCTTTTGACACTGACCTAGCCTTGTAGGTTTCTACTCGGCCATCAACTCCAATCTTCTTCGTGAAGATCCACTCGCAATCTATTAGGTTCAAACCCTTAGACACATCAACCAAAGTCCATACTTGATTAATGTTTAGGGTAAAATAGCTTCAGCTGAAGTTCAATCGAAAGTTTGACTGTGATATAGCATCATCTTGGATTACAATGATCAGGTTCGAGTTTCACTCAGGCAGATCTCTTAGTCCAAGCAAATTCTGGAAGATTAACCTGCAAATGCAACTAAATTTAGAGCTTCACTCAAGAATGCCTTATCCTAGAATAACAGTCATCCTATCAATCTCCGATCTTGTACACTGATCGATCTTCTAAGTGATAGTCCCTCCTACTTTCTTCCGATAATTACAGACCTTACCAAACCATATTATGAACTTCGGCTAGACGAGTTTGAATAGTGAAAGGAGTTTGCCATTTGATTGACTCTGACGTCCAACCTAGAGTAGGCAGCAGCCACCCAAAAAATATAGAACCCCAGCACCATCCAATTTTGTCTAGCGGCCGACCTTGAAGTTGACCGAATTCCTCTACTTCACCTTATGGATAGCAGATCCTGGCAACTCTATACCGAGGACCTCAGCCAAACAAACTTGAGTCAGCAAGAGAATCTCACCACCAATATGAGTCCGATCTTCAACCTTGAATAAGTAGTAGCCATCTCATAAATAATGAATCTTAGTATTCCTCCATTCCAGCCTCAAGTTGACCTTGGCTATCCATCAAACTCCCTTAAGAAAACTTAACTACAATCTTAATTGAAGAAATTGTCATCCCTTCCCAACATCCAACCTTCCAGACCAAGATGTTATATCCGCTATCGGCCGATCTTGAAGGCGGCTGAACATCCAAAAGCAGTAAGGATAACTTCATCATGAGCCTATCATCTACTGTTTAGAAGCTGATCTTCAAGCTTAATTGATCAGACCTCCAGTTCCTAACCTCAGCATGAATACTACACTACCTAGCTCGAAAATCTCCAAACTTCTATCTGAACTCTATCAAACAATACCCAATTTTCGAGTGACCCAAACAGCCTATTGGTATTCTGTTATGGCTGTCACTATCATTTGGTTATGAGCTCCACCTATAAAAAGGGATCCTCTAGATATGTCTTCCTTCGAAAGCTCTCTTCATTTTTTTATCTCCTGTGTACTCCATTCTTGTTGGCCAGGAAGCTAACATGACCATCGGAGGGTCCACATCGGAGCCAACTCTGGCTAGGACTTCATCTTGTAGGTCTCGTTGGAGAGATCATCTGCTCCACCTCTAGCAAACTCTGGCGATCGTTCATTTTCTACAGTAATAGGATTGACGCTAGAGAAAGAGAGTCTGAGCCCTTGTTCTAAAAGGAGTATCCAATCGAGAGGAGGTCTTCTTCTTCCTCTCTTTTCCTATTCTATTCTTCTGATCTTTTTCTATTTTGACTAAATGTCGCCCAAGAAAGGTTCTTCTCGATGATCCGTCGCCACCGCCATCCGATCTAACTTGGAATCAATCGATCCCCCAGTTCCAACCCCATCGCTAGCACCCAACACTTTCCATCAACAGCACTAGTGGGCATGGATCAAGTCAACCTACTACTGCTGTAGGTGAGAGGCCTCACAAAAGCTGTGCAGGCCATGCAGTAAGCTCCGACACCACCACCTCCAAAAAGACCATTGTCGGAGTATCAAGAACTGGCCTAAGAGAGACTCACCTGGAGAAGCCAATTGGAGAATCCTAGAAATGGGAATAGAGAGTAGAGAGCCTCTATTCTAAGCATGATTCTACCTCCAGAAGATCTCTGCCTCCATTCAGCCAACCATACTTTAAGTTCTATGATCGAGATGATGCTCTTAATCAGAAGCTTTAGAAGATGAATTGATGGATTGAGGAACTCGACCGTGCCGCCTCTATCATAATGATGACATCTGCATCAACCCTCCATTCACCGTTCAGATCATAAAGGAGCCCATCCCACCAAACTTCAAACTTCCTCAATTTGAGAGTTATGATGGGACCTTGAACCCAACCAACCACCTTGAGGTCTTTTGAACTATGATGCTGCTCTATGTCATGCCAAATGCCATTTTATAGGGCTTTTCCTTCCATCCTGAAAGGACCTGCAAAGAATTTGTACTGGGACCTCAAACTGGCTACCCTCTACTCTTTTGATTAGTTGAGCTATCAGGTTGCGACTCACTTTATCAGCAGCTAACGTTAGAGATGAGGCTCGGACTCCCTTATCAATATTAAGTAGAAGAAAGGAGAGTCCATCCGAGCCTATGTCAGCCTTTTTAATACCACTGCTTTAGAGGTCTGCAATCTAAACCAGTCTATTACTATAGCTACTTTAATGGGTAGCCTTCTGAAAAATGATCTCCTCTTCTCCTTAAAGAAGAAGTTATAAGATGTATGCCTTAGAAGCCAGATTGGCTTACACTTGTAATACACTTCTAAAGATAATTTTATAATTTTGATTATAAATTAATAAAATGATTATTTTTTATCACAGTGTGTATTTAAAGTGTCTGTGATACATCCTTTGAGTTAATGATGATGACAATTCATATTTTCAAGAGTTAAAAATTTAAGATATTAATTCTCATAGTTAACTCATAAACTGCTCCTGACCATAGGATCATCATGAGGATCATGATCGATCTGAAAGGTTGGTGTATGATTGCTTTCTTAGGTTAGATGAGTCTTGAGTCTATGGTATGGAGATACTAGAGCGAGAGTATAGATACTCGTTAGAGAATGAGGGCACTAAGCATGACCACCTCAGACAGTCATAAGGAAGTCTACCTACCCATCGATGATTGGCTCGATGCTATGGTGGTGTGTCTGGTTCTTTGACTTGATGTGCATCAAGCAATTCATCTTGAGGGTGTTATAGTTTGAATACACCATAACTCGATCTCCTAGCCATTCAAAATTCTGAGGTGTATGTTGGCTATGGCATGTTTATTGTAGGAATTAGGCTGCACCAATAGGAGATCTATCTACCTCGGTAGAAGAGGAATAGCCCTATGATGAATATGAGAATCGAGTCCATAAGCCCATGGCCATGGCATAGTGAAGATGATAGAAAGAGTTTCTATTTGGATTTCACATTGGACTCAAATCAAATGATTAATTCATATGATGGATATTGAGTTGGATGAGTTAACCTTACTCCTAATCCTATCGGGGTTCAAGATAGAAGAACCCAATCACATAGATAGCTGCACCAAAAGGTTTGCTTTAAATTTTGATTGGTTGCCACCATATACTGCTAGGTGTCATTGGTAGATTTTAGGAGCAATTAGAATAATTTTGATGATCGATCATTCTAATTATATGAATCAGAAAAGTTTTGGTTCATCAAAAGATGTTTCAATGATGTCGATGATAGAGATCGTGACATGTCTCATTACCATATGAAACTAAACCTAATTGGATCACCCAAATAAGGGTTTGGGTCTAGATGTCATCAAATAAGCTAACCCAATTTCATTGATTTGGATTACATCCAATCAGGTTCAAGGTAATCATGCTAGCACACGATTAAGCCTGACTTTCTCCTTTTGTAATCTTTCTGATTCATCGCAATTGAGTCAAATATGATTTAACTCAATTCTATATCTTGAATGAATTTATTTTCATCTAACTAAAACCTGTCCAGGTTAGATTAATTATAGAAATTAAATCCATTCATAGTGCAATTGGACTATGGTCAAAAGATGACCTAATAGAGAGAATTGAGGATCACCTGATCAAAGGCTTCTAAAAAATTCTATGTAAGTCATTTTGCTCTTATTTTTGAATATGTGATATGGCTTGAGTCATACTTTGGATGTGCCAAATTTTATGATTTTTGGAGGTGCCTAGACAAGATTTTTGATAGAGTTTGATTTGGATCAAACTCTTAAGGGAAGAGTCCTAGGCACAATGGACTCTTCCTTATCTACTCATGCCGCAACCTTCTAGATTGCTTTTTGGCATCAAAACTAAATAAGATTAGGGGTTTCATGTGGAGAATAAGTTATAGAGTCCCAATGATCAAATAAGTAAGTTATTTGGTCAAATAGGGACTCTATATGGCATTGGATATAAAATCACTTCTTACGCCATTATGCAAAAAATGCAACAATTAATTTTCCATGCCCAAAGGCTGCTGTCTCTGATATCCCACCCTCCCTCTATCCTCTCTCTTCCTCTCTTCTACATGCCTAAAAAGTTAGGCACAAATCAAAGAAGAAGGTCCATGGTTTTTGCTCCAAGATTCAGCATCTACATGACGATGTTCGTGAAATAGACATGCTGCCTTCAGAAATTTTTTTGAAGAATCTTCAGATCAGATTTGAAGAAAAAACCTATTTTTTGGATCAGATTCCTTCAGATCTGATTGAATCAGGAGGGATATTTTAAAAATTTTTTCTCTGAGATTCTAATCAGATATGAGACTCTTCAGACATGATCTTATTGATCTAATAATAAAAATAAAAATTAAATCTAATTTAATTATACCTTTATTTTGGGTAATCCAATTACCTTGTAATGATTTCGATGTTTGCCTGAGGTTCTGGATGTAGCTATGCAAGTGCCTGACCTCTACCAGTATCCACTCGGGTAGAATCTGGAGATCTTCTTCTTCTAAATCAATCCTCCAAAAATCAGATAGATCTTGAAGATCTTCAAAACTCTTTTTGAAGAACTACCATTATCTCTTGTAGCAGTGCTGCCTTCTTTCTTTTCTGACACCTTTCACTTGCTTGGATCGCACCTTATTCATGCCCAAAACCCCTTGGGCATGGAGAGGAGGGAGAGGATCAGAGGGTGGCATGGAGAAGGAAGGAGAGAGGCTTTATGGCATGGGCTAAAGATAGAAGCATTAAAAACCTAGGCATAGACAGGGTTTATATAGACCCTATTGTGCCATGGAGTGCCTACTGGGCCACATCATCCCGACCAATCACGATCCTTTGAGCAATCAAATCTAAATCTGATTAGTAAAATGACATCATCTAATTCAATCAGATGAGAGACCCTTAAAAATCTTCTAAGGTGGTGTCAAGACTGGGTCAAATAAGAGTTCTTGGCGCCATAATGTTTAATCTCCTGAAGCAATCTTGGAGTCCCATCTACATGGGACTCCTTCTTTATCCTCATGGGGCGCATGCCTCCCTAGGCATGCACCCTCTTCCTATCTGCATTTAGCAGGAGGACAAGGCCCCAGGTACTCTCCTATAGGCGCATGACATATGGGCAGATGTCCAAGTGTCCAAGGTCAACATTTGACCAATGTCCGAAAACAAGAATTAGCAGGTGATCGAAAATGGTAGGTATTATCTTAAATTTATTTCATAAATTAAGACAACCCTTTTCTGATTTGGACAAGCTCTAGTCAGACCAAGTAAAGATTTTTGAGTAAGTCCAAATACATTTGGCTCAGTTGAGACAAGCTTTAGTGATTATTAAAGAAGAACATTAGGCTCAATCATGTGCTAGCACAATTTTCTTGAACCTAATTGAATCTTATTCAAATCAACTAAACTAGGTTAATCAAATTGATGACATCTAGATCCAAACCCTTGTTTGTGTGATCCAGTTAGGTTCAGTTTCATATGGTAATGTGATATATCGCGATCTCTATCATCGACATCATCGAAACACCTTCCGATAGATCATAACTTTTCTGATTTAGACAACTAGTATGATCGATCATCCAAATTATTCTAATTGCTCCCAAAATCGACCAGTAGTACCTAATAGCATATGGTGGCAACCAATTAGAATTGAAACTGAACATCTTGGTGTAGTTACTTGTGTGATTAGGTTTCTCTATCTTGAGCCCCGATCGGATTAAGGTTAAGGTGATCTCCTCAAACCCTAATATCCGTCAGATGAATTAATCATTCGATTCAAGTTCAATATGAAAACCCTAATAGAAACTCTTTCTATTGTTTCACTCTGCGATCACCATGGGCTTATGGACTTGATTCTCATGATCATCATAGGACTGCTCCTCATCTACCGAGGTAGATAGATCTCCTATTGGTGCAATTCAATTTCTACAATGAACTTGCTATAGCCAACATACACCTCAGGATTCTGAATGGCTAGAAGACTGAGTTATGGTATAGTCAAACTATAACACCCTCAAGGTGAACTGTCGATGTACCTCAGGTCAAAGAACCATACACACCACTAAAGCTTCGAGCCAGTCATTGTCGAGAAGGTAGACTTCCTTATGACAACTCGAGATGGTCACGCTCAGTGCCCTCATTCTCTAAAGAGTACTTATACTCTCACTCTGGTGTTTCTACACCGTAGACTCAAGACTCATCTATTCTAAAGAAGCGATTGTACACCAATCTTTCGAATCAATCACCATCCTCATGATGATCCTATGGTTGGGAGCATTTTATGAGTCAATAATGAAAATTCATGCCTTAAATTTTCAACTTTTGAAAATATGAACTATCATTACCATTGACTCAAAGGATGTATCACAAATACTTTCAAATACACACTGTGATAGAAAATAACTTATTTTATTATTTATAGTCAAAATTATAATTTTGCCCTTAGAAGTGTATTATAAGTGCCAGCCAATCTGGCTTCTAGGGCATACATATCTAACAAACTCCCACTTGACCTAAAGACAATTGGCTATAAATCTAAGTTTCATCTTCTCAAAGTGGGCTTCAATCTTCTACTGGCCCAATAGCTTTGTAAGTGGGTCTGCCCATTGTCTATGGAGTTGACACTCTTGACCTCGACATATCCTTTCTCAAGGTAATCGCGGATGAGGTAGTATCACCACTCGATGTGCTTGGATTTCTGGTGAGACCTTGGCTCCTTAGCAAGGGCTATGGTGCCATTATTATCGTAGTATAGAGAAATGGCATCTGATGGCATCACTTCAATCTCTGCAGTGAACTTCTTATACCAGAATGACTCCAATCTCTGCTATCACTGTCTGCATGGAACTCTTCCAACTGACAACACCACCATTACACACAAATAGACTCGCAGATGTTGACTTTCAATAATCTATATCAGACATAAAATCTGAGTCTGTATACCCCTGGTCTTGGAGTTCTTCATTACCAAAAATTAATAATATATCCTTAGTTCTTCTCAAGTACTTAGAAATACATTTCATAGAAGTCTAGTGTTCTTCACCTAGATTCGACCGATATCTACTCGTGACACTCACAGCATGGGCTATATTAGATTGTATACATAACATGGCATACATGAGGCTCCCTATTGCTGCAGCATAAGGGATCTTGCTCATGCATTCAATCTTCTCAGGTGTGTTAGGATACATTTTCTTGGAGAGATGAATGCCATGTCTGAAGGGTACCAATCTTCTCTTGGAGTTTTTCATGCCAAACCTCTTTAGCACTTCCTCTATGTACATCGTCTGTGAAAGACCTAGTATGCTATTCGATCTATCCCTATAGACCTTAATTCCTAAAATGAAAGATGCTTCTTCTAGATCTTTCATGGAGAATTCTTTACATAATCACATTTTAACTAAAGTCAACATGGGAATATCATTCCCAATAAGGAGGATATCATCCACGTATAGTATGAGGAAGATAATAGCGCTCTCACTAATCTTTTTGAAAACACATGCTTCCTTCTCGTTCTTGATGAAATCAAATAATTTGATCACATCATTAAAATAAATATTCTAGCTCCGAGATGCTTGCTTAAGTCTATATATGGATCTTTGCAGCTTGCAAACTTTGTGATCAGCATCACTGGATGTGAAACCTAGTGGCTATTCCACATATATATCTTCCTCAAGGGATCCATTTAAGAATGCCATTTTTACGTCCATTTGCCATATTTCATAATCGAAATAGGCTACAACAGCAAGCAATATGTGGATGGATTTTAGCATGGCTACTGATGAAAAGGTATCCTAATAGTCAATGCCTTCACACTGACTATACTCTTTTGTCACTAATCTAGCTTTGAATGTCTCCACATTTTCATCTGCACCAATCTTTCTCTTGTAGATCCATTTACACCCAATAGGTACTATACCTTCAAGTTGATCTACCAAGGTCCAGACTTGGTTTGAGTCCATCGAGTTAATTTTTGACTTCATTGCCTCTAACCATTTCTTGAAGTCAATATCCGATATCGCCTCATCATAGAATTCGAGATAATCACCACGAACCCTATTATCTATGAGGAACATGTTAGATATATGTGCTCTAGAAGCCAAAATTGGCTAATACTTATAATACACTTCTAGGGACAAAATTATAATTTTGATTATAAATAATAAAATAGATTTTTTTCTATCACAACTGTATATTTAGTATCTGTGATACATCTCTTGAGTTAATGGTAATGATAATTCTTATTTTCAAGAGTTAAAAATTTAAGACAAGAATTTTCATTATTAACTTATAAAATACTTCCGACCGTAGGATCGTCATGAGGATGGTGATTGATCCTAGAAGGTTGGTGTACAATCGCTTCTCTTATAGTAGATGAGTCTTGAGTCTACGGTGTGGAGACACCAGAGCGAGAGTACAGATACTCGTTAGAGAATGAGGGCACTGAGCGTATGACCACCTCGAGTAGTCATAGGAAAGTCTACCTTCTCGTCAATGACTGACTCGATGCTGTAGTGGTGTGTCTGGTTCTTTGACCTGAGGTGCATCGGTAGTTCACCTTGAGGGTGTTATAGTTTGACTACACCATTACTCGGATCTCCTAGCCATATGGAACCCTGAGGTGTATGTTGGCTATAGCATGTTCATTGTAGGAACTGGATTGCATCAAGATGGAAATCTATCTACCTCGGTGGTAGAGGAGCAGCCCTATGATGATCATGAGAATCAAGTCCATAAGCCCATGGCCATGGTAGAGTGAAATAATAGAAAGAGTTTCTATTTAAGGTTTTCACATTGGACTTGAATCGAATGATTACATCATATGACAGAGAACTAGGGTTTGACGAGTTCACCTTAACCCTAATCTGATCGGGGCTCAAGATAGAAGAACTTAATCACACAGGTAGCTGCACCAAGAGGTTCATTTTTCAGCTCTGATGGGTTGCCACCATATACTGCTAGGTGTCACTGGTGGATTTTGGGAGCAATTAGAATGATTTAGATGATCGATCATTCTAGCTGTTCGAATCAGAAGAGTTCTGATCCATCGAAAGGAGTTTCGATGATGTCGATGATAGAGATCATGACATATCCCATTACCATACAGAACTGAACCTAACTGGGATCACACAAACAAGGGTTTTGAATCTGGTGATCATCAATTGAACTGATCCAGTTCAATTGATCTGAATGAGATTCAATTAGGTTCAAGGAAATCGTGCTAGCACTCGATTGAACCTAACGTTCTTCTTTTACTATCATAAATAAGTTGTCTCGACTGAGCCAAAGGAGTTTGTGCTCAATCAGGTACCTTCATATGGTCTGACTGGAGGTTGTTTCCAGTTAGAAAAGGTTGTCTTATTTTGAGATAAATTGAAGACAACTACCTGCCATTTTTGGTCACCTGCCATTTCTTGTTCTTTGACTTTGGTCAAAACGTTGACCTTTGACATTTGACATTGACCCATGTGTCATGCACCCTATTGGAGAGCTGGATAGGGGCTTGTCCCCTTGCCTAGAAAACCTGGAAAGGAGGGGGCACACACCCTAGGGAGGCATGCCCAAGGATTGAGGATGCCTAGGAGTCCCATACAGATGGGACTCAGATCTCCTTTTGGATTCCAATTAGGAAGGTTCCTAAAAACTCAAGCTTTGACCAATCTTAGGCACCATCAAAGGATGATTTGAGGGGGCTCTCATCTAATTAGGATCAAGGTGATTCTATTCCAACCAATCAGATTTAGATCTGATTTCACAAAGAGTTGTGATTGGTTGGGAAGAAGAGGAGTACATGGATGCAGTAGGGTCTATAAATAAGACCCTATCTACACCAAGCTTTAGGTAGAATCACCCATAGCCCATGCCCCAAGGCTTCCCCTCTCCCTCCATCCATGCCATCCTTCTCCTCTCTCTCTCTCCATGCCCAAAGGAGTTTTGGGCCCCAGTTTGGTGCGATCCAGATCAAGAGAAAAATGACGAGAAAGGAAGAAGGCTGCACTGCTGCAAGAGGACGACTGCTGATCTTCAAAAGAAGTTTTGAAGATCCTCCAAATCAGATCCAGATCTAATTTTTGGAGATGTGATAGAGAAAGAAGAGGATCTCCAGATCCAAGCCTGAGTGGATACCGGTAGAGGCCAGGCACTTGCGTGGCTAGATCCAGAACCTTCCGCTGCAATACAGGATCATCAAGGGTAATAGGATTACCCAATAATCAAGGTATAAATTAAATTTGATTTAATTTATCTTTTATTTTTATTTATTAAATATATAAAATTAGATCTAAAATATCTCAAGATCTGATTTAGATTTAAAAGAAAAATTTTTGAAATATATCTCTTGATCTGATCAGATCTGAACGAACCTGGATCCAAAAAATCAGGATTTTTCCTTCAACTGGTATCAGAGCCAGGTTCTAATAAATTATTTAGATCTAATTTTAAATTTATTTTTAATTAAAATTAAGATAATTTTAGATGTCACATGAGATGTGATCAGATCTAAAATCAAAAAAATTAAAATTAAATAATTTGGATCTAAGATTTAGAAAATATGCATGACTAGTTCTAAAATAGAATAGTTCTATAGAATAGTCTTGCATGTTTTTAATTTAATTTGATTAAATCATATTTTAGATCTATTTATTTACTATTTTTTGATATTATAAATATTATAATAACATCTAAAAAATAGTAAATAAAAATTATTTAATTTTTATCATATGAGATATGATTGATGCATGTCTAGACTAGTTGTAGAATAGTTCTACATAATTATCTAGATTAGAATTTATTTTGATTAGATCAATTTAAATCTAATTTTTTAGATTATTATGAGATAATTTAGATCTAAAAATATGCATGATTGATACATGAGATGTATGCAAAATATGCCATGATTAGATCTAATTTTTATATATGAGATATATGATATAGATCTAAAACTAGTTTTGTAGTATTACATGTTCCTGATTAAGGCGTTCCTCTTGGCCGTCCGATCATAAGAATGAAGAAGGATTTAAAGGCCCTCTCCTTCCATTCGATGGGGTGTTCTTATGATGTGTAGGGGTGCTGCACGTTCGTCCTTAATCAGAAACCCAAAACTTACTTTCTGCAAAACCCTAGATCCTGAAACCCTAGGATTTTATTGTGCATATTTTGTTTATGAACCCTACTTAATTAAGAATTAAGATTATGGAAATATTAATTAGGTCTAAAATTGAGAATTTTAGATCTAAGACATATTCATAATACTGGGTTCGGGCTTGGGTAGCTCAATTAGGTCTAAGCGGTTGATCAAACCGAATCAAGAGTTGGTTAGATGGGATCAACAATGCTTAAATTGACCAGCCTAATAGGATTAAGTCTGGGTCAAGATCGAGTCACATGAGTGATCGATCAAGCAAGACCTAATTAGGCTCAGAGGTTAGAGTCTGGATTGTAGGCTAACCCAATTGGTTCTGGCTCAACAATTTGGTGTCTAAGGTAAGTTTGGCACATACGACCGACTGATTTTTAATTGGAAGCTACTCGACCTGAATGCATTCTTGTACGAGTTAATGGCATATTCCTTCCACCGGTCTCACTTACCTGGCCATATCTGTTGACACAGTTCTGATCTGAGGTGGTCAATAATCCGAGCTAACCCATGCCACTAGGTTAGTCATAATTGTTATGACTATGACAAGTCTAGTTTAATGAGACCTGAATCAATTCTTCCTAAGAAAAGATTAAGTCTGAGGTCTTCCACCATTGTAGATGTGCGGGCCCTTCCCGGGGTTGATTGTTCTCGGCTGGATACAGTGGCTCAGTTGCACCGAAAAGATGCAACCATGTCTATTAGGCATTGGATGCTATGGGCTGGAGGATGAGTTGGGCTCAATATTTCGGATACGGTGAGAGACTCAATTAGGAATCCAGTCTATGCAAATGGTGGGTCTGACTTAACTAAGGAGTGGATCAATATTTCGGATACGGTGAGATTCATGAATTAGAGACCAAGTTTGGGTGCACCATGATTAGAGAATCATTGAACAAGAGTTGTTCACTCATTGGCTAACCCATCACCAATAACTGTTAGGTGAGGTGATGAGTCAGTTGGTGAGACCGCACCACCCACTAGAAATCATTAATCATGGAGATTTTTGCATCTCTACAGAGGGAGTGTAGGGATCCGAGAAAATAGTGGGAGCTAATTTATTTAAAAATAAAATTCTAAATAAATTGGTCAAGTCATAATTACAGTATCTAACTAGAATCTTTGACTCTCTATAGAAAAATGTCTGCGTCCAACCCATTGGCACGTATCCTGGACACACATAGACTGACCGGACCCAATTATAAAGATTGGCTCAGGAACTACAAAATAATTTTGGGTTCTGAGAAGTTAACCATGTATTGGACCAGGACCCTCCCACCTTACCAGCCCATCCATCCACTGAACAGAGAGCGTCTCTTGAAAAATGGATAGACGAAGATAATAAGGCCAGATATTACATGTTGGGCTCGATGTCTGATGAGCTCCAGCGCCAACATGAAGATATCAGGACTGCTCGCCAAATGTTGGCTCACCTACAGGAGATGTTTGGTGAACAGAGTCGCGCAGCCAAAGTATCAAGTCACGAAATGACTTTTTAAGGCTAAGATGCGTGATGGGCAGTCAGTCCAAGATCACTGTCTGATGATGATCAAGGACATGGAAGAGCTTGAGAAGCTCGGTGTGAAGTTAGACTTGGATCTGCAGAATGATATTATTCTGCAATCCTTGACTGATGCATATGGGCAATTCATCATGAATTACCACATGCATAAACTTCAAAATTTCCTTGGCCGAATTAATGAATATGCTGGTTACCGCTGAGCTTTCTATGAAAGGTTCTAAAGGCTCAGTTCTTGCTATGGAATGGACTTCTTCCAAAAGAAAGTCTTATGGAAAGAAAAAGAAGTCTGTGAAAAAGCAGAAGGTGGAAGGAGGAAAGAAGAAAAAGGCAGAAGCGAAGAAGAAGGCCGCTGATCAAAGGAAAGTATTTCCATTGCAACAGCGACGGCCATTGGAAGCGGAACTGCCCTACTTACCTGGCCACCCTGAAGAACAAGAAGGAAGGTCCTTCTGGAGGTATGCTCGTTATTGAGTCTAACCTTATGGATTTCTTCTGCATCCAGTTGGGTGCTTGACTCTGGTTCTAGTGCTCATCTGTGCACTTCCATGCAGGGTCTTGAGGATAGCAGGAGGCTGAGGGATGGAGACATGATCCTACGCATCGGTAATGGAGCAAGAGTTGCTGCAGTAGCCGTGGGAAACATACCCTCTTCGATTACCATCTGGTTTAGACTTAGTTTTGAAAGACTGTTATTATGTGCCTGCAGCTAGCAGGAATTTGATTTCTGTTTCATGCTTAGCACTAGAAGGCTATGTGATTACCTTCTTTAAGGACCATTGTAACATTCTTTATGAAAGAAATAAAATTGCAAATGGTTTTCTTATTAATGGTCTTTATCAGCTACATATTGATGTACCTATTTCTAACTATCGAGCAAAACGTGAATGCCAAACGACCTAGGGATAGTCCAAATGATAGATATCTATGGCACCTGAGATTAGGTCATATAGCAGAAGATAGGATCAACAAATTGGAGAAAAATGGGCTATTGAGTCCATTGACTTTCGAGTCATATCCAACTTGTGAATCTTGTCTTCAAGGCAAAATGACTAAACTCCCTTTTGTTAGGACATGGGGAAAGGGCCACAGATCTCCTTGCCCTAGTACATACTGATGTGTGCGGCCCATTTGATGTGCCAGCTAGAGGCAATTTTGTCTACTTCATTACCTTTACCGATGATCTGTCTAGGTATGGGTATGTGTATCTTATGAGACACAAGTCTGAAGCTTTTGAAAAGTTCAAAGAATTCAGACATGAAGTAGAAAAACAAACTGGAAAACCCATTAAGGTTCTTCGATCAGATCGAGGAGGTGAATACCTTAGCCAAAAATTCCTAGACTATCTAAAGAAAAATGGCATAGTCTCTCAATGGACTCCACCAGGAACACCTCAACTCAACGGGGTTTCAGAATGGAGAAATCGGACTCTATTGGATATGGTTCGATCCATGATGAGCTTCACAGACCTTCCTGATTTTCTTTGGGGACACTCATTGTTAACTTCAATTTATCTACTGAATAGGGTTCCCTCTAAAACCGTTCCTACCACACCGTATGAGATATGGCATGGTAAGAAACCAAGTCTGAGTCATCTCAGAATTTGGGGTTGTCCGGCTCATGTCAAAAGACAACAAGCGGACAAGTTAGAGTTTAGGTCCTTTAGAGCTCGATTCATAGGATATCCTAAAGAGTCATTAGGATACTATTTCTACATTCCAGAAGACCACAATGTGATTGTGAGTCGACATGCCATCTTTCTTGAAAAATAGTTTATTCAAGATAGCGGCATTGGAAAAGCAGATTCAAGCTTGATGAGAAAGTCTCACAAGTACAACGAGCTAAGGACCAATTGGAACCAAATCAGGTTGAGCCAATAAGAACACTACCTCCTCCACCTCGTAGATCGGAAAGAGTTTTCCATCCCCCTGAAAGATACTTAGGTATTATTTCAGAGGAAAGTAGAGGAAAATGTTCCTCGTAGGTAATGGTGCTCATGGTGATGATCCCAAAACCTACAACGAGGCGATATCAGATATCGACTCCGAGAAATGGCTAGAGGCAATGCAGTCAGAAATTGACTCGATGCACTCAAACCAAGTCTGGACCTTGGTAGATCCACCAGAAGGTATAGTACCTATTGGGTGTAAATGGATCTTCAAGAGAAAGATTGGTGCAGATGGGAAATGTGGAGACATTCAAGGCTAGACTAGTGGCAAAAGGTTATAGTCAACGCGAAGGCATTGACTATCAGGATACCTTTTTCCCAGTGGCTATGCTAAAATCCATCCGCACATTGCTTGCTGTTGCAGCCTATTTCGATTATGAAATATGGCAAATGGACGTGAAAACGGCATTCTTAAATGGATATCTTGAGGAAGATATCTATATGGAACAGCCGCTAGGTTTCACATCCAGTGATACTGATCACAAGGTTTGCAAGCTGCAAAGGTCCATATATGGACTTAAGCAAGCATCTCGGAGCTGGAACACTCATTTCAATGATGTGATCAAAATAGTTTGGTTTCATCAAAAATGAAGAGGAACCATGTGTTCTTCAAAAAGGTCAGTGGGAGCGCTGTTGTCTTCCTCGTATTGTACGTGGATGACATCCTCCTTATTGGGAATGATATTCCCATGTTGACCATCAGTCAAAATATGGTTGTCCAAGGAATTCTCCATGAAAGACCTAGGTGAAGCATCCTTTATTCTAGGAATTAAGGTCTATAGGGATAGACCGAATAGGATGCTAGGACTTTCACAGAAGATGTACATAGAGGAAAGTACTAAAGAGGTTTAGTATGGAAAACTCTAAGAGGGGATTAATACCCTTCAGACATGGTATTCATCTTTCCAAGAAGATGTGCCCTAGCACACCTGAGGAAATAGAATGCATGAGCAAGATCCCTTATGCTTCTGCAATAGGGAGCCTCATGTATGCCATGCTATGTACACGACCTGATGTAGCCCATGCTGTGAGTGTCACAAGCAGATATCAGTCAAATCCAGGTGAAGAACACTGGACTTCTGTGAAATGTATCCTTAAGTACTTGAGAAGAACTAAGGATATGATGTTGGTCTTTGGTAATGGAGAACTCCAAGTCCAGGGATACACAGACTCGGATTTCATGTCCGATATAGATGATCGAAAGTCGACATCTGGGAGTCTGTTTTGTGTGCAATGGTGGTGCTGTCAGCTGGAAGAGTTCCAAGCAAACTGTGATAGCAGATTCCACCATGGAAGCAGAATATATCGCTGCATCAGAGGCTGCGAAGGAAGCATTCTGGTACAAGAAGTTTGCTGCAGAAATTCGGAGTAATGCCATCAGATGCCATTCCTCTATACTGCGACAACAATGGTGCCATAGCCCTTGCTAAGGAGCCGAGGTCTCACCAAAAATCCAAGCACATTGAGCGGCGATACCACCTCATCCACGATTACCTCGAGAAGGGTTACGTCGAGGTCAAGAGAGTCAACTCCACAGATAATGTGGCAGACCCACTTACAAAGCCGTTGGGCCAGCAGAAGATCGAAGCCCACCTTGAGAAGATGGGACTTAGACTTGTAGCCAATTGGCTTTAGGACAAGTGGGAGATTGTTAGATATATGTGCCCTAGAAGCCAGAATTGGCTGACACTTGTAATACACTTCTAGGGGCAAAATTATAATTTTGACTATAAATCAATAAAATGGGATTATTTTCTATCACATATGTGTATTTAGTGTCTGTGATACATCCTTTGAGTTAATGGTAATGATAATTCATATTTTCAAGAGTTGAAAATTTAAGACATGAATAATCATTATTAACTCATAAAATGCTTCCGACCATAGGATCATCACGAGGATGGTGATTGATCCGGAAGGTTGGTGTACAATCGCTTCTCTTTAGTAGATGAGTCTTGAGTCTACGGTGTGGAGACACCGGAGCGAGAGTACAGGTACTCGTTAGAGAACGAGGGCACTGAGCGTGACCACCTCGAGTAGTCATTAGGAAGTCTACCTTCTCGTCAATGACTGACTCGATGCTGCAGTGGTGTGTCTGGTTCTTTGACCTGAGGTGCATCGGCAGTTCACCTTGAGGGTGTTATAGTTTGACTACACCATAACTCGATCTTCTAGCCATTCGGAACCCTGAGGTGTATGTTGGCTATAGCATGTTCATTGTAGGAACTGGATTGCATCAAGATGGAATCTATCTACCTCGGTGGTAGAGGAGCAGCCCTATGATGATCATGAGAATCAAGTCCAGAAGCCCATGGCAGAGTGAAATAATAGAAAGAGTTTCTATTTAGATTTTCACATCGGACTTGAATCGAATGATTACATCATATGACAGAAACTAGGGTTTGACGAGTTCACCTTAACCCTAATCTGATCGGGCTCAAGATAGAAGAACTTAATCACACAAGGTAGCTGCACCAAGAGGTTCGCATTTTCAGCTCTGATGGGTTGCCACCATATACTGCTAGGTGTCACTGGTGGATTTTGGGAGCAATTAGAATGATTTAGATGATCGATCATTCTAGCTGTTCGAATCAGAAGAGTTCTGATCCATCGAAAGGAGTTTCGATGATGTCGATGATAGAGATCATGACATATCCCATTACCATACAGAACTGAACCTAACTGGGTCACACAAACAAGGGTTTGAATCTGGTGATCATCAATTAGACTGATCCAGTTCAATTGATTTGAATTAGATTCAATTAGGTTCAAGAAAATCATGCTAGCACACAATTGAACCTAATGTTCTCCTTCTACTATCATTAAAAGTTATCTCGATTGAGCCAAATCTGACTAGAGCTTGTGCAGGTCAGAAAAGGATTGTCTTAATTTATGAGATAAATTAGAGACAACACCTGCCATTTTTCGTCACTTGCTAATTCTTGTCTTTCGACTTTGGTCAAACGTTGACCTTTGATACTTAGACATCTGCCCATGTGTCATGCACCCATAGGAGAGCAGATAGGGGCTTGTCCCCTTGCTAGAAAATGAAAAGGAGGGGGCACACTCCTAAGGAGGCATGAATCCAAGGATAGGGATGCCTGAAGTCCCATATAGATGGATCTCTAGGTTGCTTCTTGGAATCAACTTAGGAAGGTGCCAAGACTCAGCTTTGACCAATCTTGATGCTACCTAAGGATGATTTGAGGGAGCTCTCATCTGATTGGATTAGGTGATATCATCCCACCAATCAGATTTAGATCTGATTGTACGAAGCGACGTGATTGGTCGGGATGATGTGGCACTGCATGGCGCAATAGGGTCTATAAAAACCCTATCTGCACCAAGCTTTAGAGAGAATCACCCATAGCCCATGCCATAAGGCTACCCCTCTCCCTCCTCAATGCCATCTTTAGGTCCTCTCTCTCCTCTCCATTCCCAAGGAGATTTAGGGCCCAGTTTGGTGCGATCCAGGCAAGAGAAAGGTGACGAGAAAGGAAGAAGGTAGCACTACTGCAAGAGACGATTCTAGATCTTCAAAAGAGGTTTTGAAGATCCTCCAAATTAGATCCAGATCTAATATTTAGAGAGATGATAAAGAATGGAAAGATGTTCAGATCCAGCCTGAGTGGATATCGGTAGAGGCTAGGCACTTGCATGGCTAGATCCAGAACTTCAGGCAATCAACAAGATCATGACAAGGTAATCCAATTACCTAATAACAAGGTACAAAATTAAATTAGATTTAATTTATCTTTTATTTTTATTTATTAGATCTATAAAATTTGATCTGAAATATCTCAGATCTGATCTAGATTTGAAAGAAAAATTTTTAAAATATCTCTCTTGATCCAATCAGATCTGAACGAACCTGACCCAGAAAATCTAAATTTTTTCTTTAGAACATTTCCTCTACTTCCTCTGAAATAGTACCTAAGTACCTCTTAGGAGGATGGAAAATCCTTTTTGATCTATGAGGTGGAGATAGTGATTGTATTGGCTCAACCTAATTTGGTTCCATTGGGTCCTTAGTTTGTTGCTCTTGAGAGACTTTCTGCTCAAGCTTGATCTGCTTTTCAATGCCACCATCTTGAATAAACTATTTTTCAAGAAAGATGGCATGCCGACTTACAATCATATTTTGGTCTTCTGAAATGCTGAAATAATATCCTAATAACTCTTTATGATATCCTATGAATCGAGCTCTAAATGATCTATAGTCTATCTTTTTCGCTTGTTGTCTTTTGATATGAGCCGGACAATCCCAAATTCTGAGATGACTCAGACTTGGTTTCTTACCATGCCATATCTCATATGGTGTGGTAGGAACAGTTTTAGATAAAATTTTATTCAGTAAATATATAGCAGTTAATAGATTATATCTCTAAAAAAAAATTAGAGAGGTCTGTGAAGCTCATCATGGATCGGACCATATCTAATAGGGTTCAATTCCTCCATTCTGAAACCTTGTTGAGTTGAGGTATTCCAAGTGGAGTCCATTGAGAGACTATGCCATATTGCTTGAGATAGTCCAAGAATTCTCGACAAAGACATTCGCCTCCTTGATCTGATCGAAGAACCTTAATGGATTTTTCAGTTTGCTTTTTTACTTTATGTCTGAATTTCTTAAACTTATCGAAGGCTTCAGACTTGTGTCTCATAAGATATACATACCCATACCAAGATAAATCATCGGTAAAGATTATGAAGTAGATAAAGTTATCTCTAGTCGGCACATCAAATGGACTGCACACTATTAGATATGTGTGTGCCCTAGAAGCTAGAATTGGCTGACACTTGTTATACACTTCTAAGGGCAAAATTATAATTTTGACTATAAATAATAAAATAAATTATTTTTCTATCACAATGTGTATTTTGTGTCTATGATACATCCCTTGAGTTAATGGTAATGATAATTCATATTTTCAAAGAGTTGAAAATTTAAGACATGAATTTTTGTTATTAACTCATAAAATGCTCACGATCGTAGGATCATCATGCGGATGATGATTGATCTGAAAGGTTGGTGTACAATCGCTTCTTTATAGTAGATAAGTCTTGAGTCTATGGTGTAGAGACACCAGAGTGAGAGTACAGATACTCGTTAGAGAACGAGGGCACTGAACGTAACCATCTTGAGCGGTCATTAGGAAGTCTACCTTCTCGTCAATGACTAGCTCAAAGCTACAATGGTGTGTCTGATTCTTTGACCTGAGGTGCATCGGTAGTTCACCTTGAGGGTATTATAGTTTGACTACACCATGACTCGATCTCCTAGCCATTCAAAATTCTGAGGTGCATGTTGGCTATAGCATGTTCATTGTAGGAATTGGATCGCATCAAGAGGAAATCTATCTACCTCGGTAGATGAGGAGTAGCCCTATGATGATCATGAGAAACAAGTCCATAAGCCCATGGCCATGGTAGAGTAAAATAATAGAAACAATTTTTATTAAGGTTTTCACATCGAATTTAAATCAAATGATTAAATCATATGATAGAAATTAGATTTTGATGAGTTCACCTTAACCCTAATCTGATCGAAGCTCAAGATAGAAGAACTTAATCACACATATGACTGCACCAAGAGGTTCATTTTTAGTTTTGATGGATTGCCACCATATACTGCTAGGTGTCACTGATAGATTTTGGAAGTAATTAGAATGGTTTGGATGATCGATCATTCTAGTTGTCTGAATCAGAAAAGTTCTGATCCATCGGAAGGTATTTCGATGATGTCGATGATAGAGATCATGACATATCTCATTATCATATAGAACTGAACCTAACTAAATCATACAAATAAGAGTTTGGATCTAGATATCATTAATTAGACTAATCCAGTTCAATTAATTTGAATAAGATTCAATTATGTTCAAGAAAATTATGCTAGCACACGATTGAGCCTAATGTTCTCCTTCTACAATCATTAAAAGTTGTCTTGACTCAGTCAAATGTGTTTGTGCTCACTCAGGTACCTTTTCTTGGTCTGACTGGAGCTTGTCCAGTTTAGAAAAGGGTTATCTTAATTTACGAGATAAATTTGAGACAACACTTATTATTTTTCGTCACCTGCTAATTCTTATCTTTTGACTTTAGTCAAACATTGACCTTTGACATTTAGACATCTACCCATATGTCATGCATCCATAGAAGATTGATTTTGGATCAGTCAACTAGCTAAAAAGTAGGTGGACTAGGGGCGCATGCCTAAGGAGGCGTGCGCCCATAGATAGAGGTGCCTGGAGTCCCATACAGATGGGACTCAGTTACTTCGGGGTTTCTACCTAGGTGGTGCCAAAGATTAGACTTCGACCAGTCTTAGGCACCATCTAAGGATGATTTAGAGGGGCTCTTATCTGATTGGATCAAGTGATATCATTCCATCAATCAGATTTAGATCTGATTGCATAAAGCGACGTGATTGGCCGGGATGATGTGGCACTGCATGGCGCAATAGGGTCTATATAAACCCTATCTGCGCCTAGTTTCAGAGAGCTTATACCATTGCCCATGCCACAAGGCTACCCCTCTCCCTCCTTTATGCCATCTTTAGGTTCTTTATCTCCTCTCTATGCCCAAGGGGATTTGGGCTCTAGTTTGGTGCGATCCAGGCAAGAGAAAGGTGACGAGAAAGGAAGAAGGCAGCACTACTACAAGAGACGATACCCGATCTTCAAATGAAGTTTTTGAAGATCCTCCAAATCAGATCCAGATTTGATATTTGAAAAAGTGATAAAGAATGAGAAGATCTCTAAATTCAGTCTGAGTGGATACCGATAGAGGCCAGGCACTTGCATGGCTAGATCCAGAACCTCAGGCAATCAGCAGGATCATCATAGGATAATCTGATTAACCAAGAACAAGGTACAAAGTTAAATCTATTTAAATTTATTTTTAATTTTATTAGATCTATAAAATTAGATCTAAAATATCTCAAATCTGATCTAAATTTAAAACAAAAATTTTTTAAAATATCTCTTTTGATCCAATCATATTTGAACGAACTTGACCAGAAAAACTGGGATTTGCCCTTCAACTGGTATCAGAGCTAGGTTCTCATAAATTACTTAGATCTAATTTAAATTTATTTTTAATCTAATAATTAGATAATTTTAGATGTCACATGAGATGTTATTAGATCTAAAATCAAAAAAATTAAAATTAAATAATTTAGATCAAAGTTCTACAAGATGCAAGACTAATTGTAGAACAGAATTGTTCTATATATAGTCTTGCATGATCATAATTTAATTTGATTAAGTTATAATTTTAGATTAATTTATTTACTATTTTTTAATATTATAAATATTATAATAAGATCTAAAAATAAAAAATAAAATTATTTAATTTTTGGTTCGTATGAGATATGATGAATGGATGTTTAGACTAGTTGTAGAATAGTTCCACATAATTAACTAGAATAGAATTTATTTTGATGTGATCAATTTAAATTTGATAATTATCAGATAATTTAGATCTAAAAATATGCATGATATGATACATGAGATTTATGCAAAATATATTTATAGTTAGATCAGTTTTATATATGAGATATATGATATAGATCTAACTATTTTTATAGTCTTTTATATTTCTAATTAAGGCATTCTCCTTGGTCGTCCGATCATAAGAACAAAATAGGATTTAAATGCTCTCTCCTTCCATTCGATGGTGTATTCTTATGATGTGTAGGGGTGCTACGTGTTCGTCCTTAATCAAAAATTGAAAACTTACTTTCTGCAAAATCCTAGATCCTGAAATCCTAGGATCTTATTTGCATGTTTTGTTTTTGAACCCTAAACTTAATTAAGAATTAAGATTATGAAACATATTAGGTCTAAAATTGAGAATTTTTAGATCTAAGACATGTTTATAAAATTTGGTTCGAGCTTGGGTAGCTTAATTAGGTCTAGCGGTTGATAAAATCGAATCAAGAGTTGATTAGATGGAATCAACAATGCTTAAATTGATCAGCCTAATAGGATTATGTCTGGGTCAAGATCGAGTCACGTGAGTGATCGATCAAGATAAGACCTAATTAGGCTCAATGGTTAGAGTCTGGATTGTAGGCTAACCTGATTGGTTCTGGCTCAATAATTTGGTGTCTAAGGTAAGTTTGGCAGATACGATCGACTGATTTTTAATTGAGAGCTACTCGACTCGAATGCATTGTTGTCGAGTTAATGGCATATCTCTTCCATCAGTCTCACTTACCTAGCCATGTTTGTTGGCTCAGTCCTGATCTGAGGTGGCCAATAATCCGAGCTAACCCATGCCACTAGGTTGTTTCTAATGGTTATGACTATGTCAAGTCTAGTTTAATGAGACCTAAATCAAATCTCCCTAAGAAAAGATTAAGTCTAAGGTCTTCCACCATTGTGGATATGCGGATTCTTTCTGGGATTGATTGTTCTCGGCTAATTACAGTGGTTCAGTTGCACCGAAAAGATGCAACCATATCTATTAGGCATTGGATGCTACAGACTGAAGGATGGATTGGGCTCAATTTTTAGATATGGTGAGAGACTCAATTAATAATCCAATCTGTGCAAATGATGGATCTGACTTAACTAAGGAGCGGATCAATATTTCGAGCATGATGAGATTCATGAATTAGAGATCAAGTTTGGATGCACCATGATTAGAGAATCATTGAACAAGAGTTGTTCACTCATTGGCTAATCCATCACCAAAAATTGTTAGGTGAGGTGATGAGTCAGTTGGTGGGACCGCACCACCCACTAGAAATCATTAATCATAGAGATTTTCACATCTCTATAGAAAAAGTGTAGGGATCCAAGAAAATAGCGAAAGCTAATTTATTTAAAAATAAAAATTCTAAACAAATTGGTCAAGTCTTAATTACAATATCTAACTAGAAACTTTGACTCCCTAAAGGAAAATGTCTACGTCCAATCCACTAGCACGTATCCTAGACACTCATAGGCTGACTGGACCCAATTATAAGGATTGGCTGCAAAACTTCAAAATCGTTTTGGGTTCTGAGAAGTTAACTTATGTATTGGATCAGGATCTCCCACCTTACCAACCCATCCATTCACTGAATAAAGAGCATCTCTTGACAAGTGGACGAACGAAGATAACAAGGCCAGATATTCTATGTTGGGCTCGATGTCTGATGAACTTCAGTGCCATCATGAAGATATCAAGACTACCCACCAAATGTTGAATCACCTACAAGAGATGTTTGGTGAATAGAGTCACACAGCCAAGTATCAAGTCACTAAACGATTGTTCAAGGCTAAGATGCGTGATGGGCAGTCAGTCCAAGATCATTATCTGATGATGATCAAGGATTTGGAAGAGCTTAAGAAGCTTGGAGTGAAGTTGGACCTGGATCTATAGAATGATATAATTCTACAATCTTTGGCTGATGCATATGGGCAATCCGTCATAAACTATCAAATGCATAAACTTCAAAATTTTCTGGCCGAGCTTATGAATATGTTGGTTACTACTGAGCTTTCTATGAAAGGTTCTAAAGGCTTAGTGCTTGCTATGGAACGGATTTCTTCCAAGAGAAAGTTTTTTGGAAAGAAGAAGAAGTCTATGAAAAAGCAGAAGATAGAAGGAGGAAAGAAGAGAAAGGCAGAGCTGAAGAAGAAGGCGATTGATAAAGAAAAGTATTTTCATTGCAACACTGATGGCCACTAGAAGCGGAACTACCCTACTTACTTGGCCACCCTAAAGAATAAGATGGAGGCAGATCCTTCTGGAGGTATGCTCGTTATTGAGTCTAACCTTACGATTTCTTATGCATCCAGTTGGGTGTTTAACTCTGGTTCTAGTGCTCATTTGTGCACTTTCATGCAGGATCTTGAGGATAGCAGGAGGTTGAGGGATGGTGAGATGATCTTATGCATCAAAAATAGAGCAAGAGTTGCTACATAGCCATGAGAACATACCCTCTTCGACTACCATCTGGTTTAGACTTAGTATTAAAAGATTGTTATTATGTGCCTACAGCAAGCAGAAATTTGATTTCTATTTCATGTCTTGCACTATAAGGCTATGTAATTAGTTTTCTTAGGGATCATTGTAACATTCCTTATAAAAGAAATAAAATTATAAGTGGTTTTCTTATTAACGATCTTTACCAGTTACATATTGATGTATCTATTTTTAATATCGAGTAAAATGTGAATGCCATGAAATGACCTAGGGATAGTCCAAATGATAGGTATCTATGGCACCTAAGACTAGGTCATATAGCAAAAGATAGGGTTAACAAATTAGAGAAAATTGGGCTGTTAAGTTCGTTGACTTTCGAGTCATATCTAATTTATGAATCTTGCCTTCATGGCAAAATGACTAAGCTCCCTTTTGTAGGACATGGAGAAAGGGCCACGGATCTTCTTGCCCTAGTACATACTAATGTGTACGGCCCATTTGATGTGCCAGCTAGAGGCAACCTTGTCTACTTCATAACCTTTACCGATGATTCATCTAGGTATGGGTATGTGTGTCTTATGAGACACAAGTCTAAAGCTTTTGAAAAGTTCAAGGAATTTAGACATAAAATAGGGAAGCAAACTGAAAAAACTATTAAGGTTCTTCGATCAGATCGAGGAGGTGAATACCTTAGTTAGGAATTTCTAAACTATCTCAAGGAGAATGGCATAGTCTCTCAATGGACTCCACCTGAAACATCTCAACTCAATGGGATTTCAGAACTGAGAAATTGGACCCTATTAGATAAGGTCTGATCCATGATGAGCTTCACAGATCTTTCTGATTTTCTTTGGAGACACAGTTTGTTAATTACAATATACTTACTGAATAGGATTCCTTCTAAAACTATTCCTACCATACCATGCGAGATATGGCATGGTAAGAAATCAAGTCTGAGTTATCTCAAAATTTGGGATTGTCCGGCTCATATCAAAAAATAACAAGCAAACAAGTTAGACTTTAGGTCCTTTAGAGCTTGATTTATAGGATATCCTAAAAAGTCATTAGGATATTATTTCTACAATCCAGAAGATCATAATGTGATTGTGAGTCGACATGCTATCTTTCTTAAAAAATAGTTTATTCAAGATAGTGGCATTGAAAAATAGATCAAGCTTGAGGAGAAAGTCTCACAAGAGCAACGAGCTAAGGACCAAATGAAACCAAATCAGGTTGAGCCAATACAATCACTACCTCCTCCACCTCGTAGATCGGAAAGAATTTTTCGTCCTCTTGAGAGGTACTTAGGTACTATTTCAGAAGAAATTAAGAAAATATTCCTCAGAGGTAATGGGGTTCATGGTGATAATCCTAAAATCTATAACGAGGCGATATCAGATATCGACTTCGAGAAATGGTTAGAGGCAATGTAGTCAGAAATTGACTCGATGCACTCAAACTAAGTCTAGATATTGGTAGATCAACCAGAAGGTATAGTACCTATTGGATGTAAATGGATCTACAAGAGAAAGATTGGTGTAGATGAAAATGTAGAGACATTCGAAGCTAGATTAGTGGCGAAAGGTTATAGTCAATGCGAAGGCACTGACTATCAGGATACCCTTCCGTTAGTAGCTATGCTTAAATCTATCCGCACATTGCTTGCTATTGTAGTCTATTTCGATTATGAAATATAGCAAATGGATATAAAAATGGCATTCTTAAATGGATATCTTGAGAAAGATATCTATTTGAAATAGCCGTTAGGTTTCACATCCAATGATGTTGATCACAAGTTATGCAAGCTACAAAGGTCCATATATGGACTTAAGCAAGCATCTTCGAGCTGAAATACTTGTTTCAATGATGTGTCAAATTATTTGATTTCATCAAAAATGAGGAGAAATCATGTGTCTTTAAAAAGGTCAGTGCGAGCACTGTTATCTTCCTCATATTGTACGTGGATGATATCCTCCTTATTGCGAATAATATTCCCATGTTGATCATAGTTAAAATATGGTTATCCAAAGAATTCTCCATGAAAGACCTAGGAGAAGCATCCTATATTCTAGAAATTAAGGTCTATAGAGATAGATCGAATAGGATACTAGGACTTTCACAGAAGATGTACATAGAGGAAGTGCTAAAGAGGTTTAGCATGGAAAACTTTAAGAGGGGTTGGTACTCTCTAGACATGGCATTCATCTTTCTAAGAAAATGTGCCCTAGTACACCTAAGAAAATAGAATGCATGAGCAAGATCCCTTTTGCTTCAGCAATAGGGAGCCTCATGTATGCCATGTTATGTACGCGACCTGACATAGCCCATGCTGTGAGTGTCATGAGCAGATATCAGTCAAATTCGGATGAAGAACACTAGACTTTTGTGAAATGTATCCGTAAGTATTTAAGAAGAACTAAGGATATGTTGTTGGTTTTTGATAATGGAGAACTCCAAGTCCAAGGATATACAGACTCGGATTTTATGTCCAATGTAGATGATCGAAAGTTGACATCTGAGAGTCTCTTTGTCTGTAATGGTGGTGCTGTCAGTTAGAAGAGTTCCAAACAGACAGTGATAGAAGATTCCATCATGGAAGAAGAATACATCGCTGCATCAGAAGCTGTGTAGGAGGCATTCTGGTACAAAAAGTTTACTGCAGAGATCGAAGTGATGCCATCAGATGCCATTCCTCTATACTGTGACAATAATGGCGCCATAGCCCTTGCAAAGGAGCCGAGGTCTTATCAAAAGTCCAAGCACATCGAGTGGCGATACCACCTCATCCATGATTACCTCGAGAAGGGTTACGTCAAGATCAAGAGAGTTGACTCTATAGATAATGTGGTGGATCCACTTATAAAATAGTTGGGCCAGCAGAAGATCGAAGCCCACCTTGAAAAGATGGGACTTAGATTTGTAGCTAATTGGCTTTAGGTCAAGTGGAAGTTTGCCAGATATGTCTGTGCCCTAGAAGTTAGAATTGGCTGACACTTATTATACACTTCTAAGGACAAAATTATAATTTTGATTATAAAAAATAAAATGGGTTATTTTTCTATCATAATGTGTATTTTGTGTCTGTGATACATCCCTTGAGTTAATGGTAATGATAGTTCATATTTTCAAAGAGTTAAAAATTTAAGACATGAATTTTCGTTATTAACTCTTAAAATGCTTCGGACCATAAGATCATCATGAGGATGATGATTGATGTAGAAGGATGGTGTACAATAACTTCTTTATAGTAGATGAGTCTTAAGTCTATGGTGTAGAGACATCGGAGCGAGAGTATAGGTACTCGTTAAAGAACGAGGGCACTGAGTATGACCATCTCGAGCAGTCATTAGGAAGTCTACCTTCTTGTCAATGACTAGCTCGAAGCTACAGTGGTGTGTCTAGTTCTTTGATCTGAGGTGCATCGATAGTTCGCCTTAAGGGTATTATAGTTTGACTACACCATGACTCACTCTCCTAGCCATTCGGAACCTTGAGGTGTATGTTGGCTATAGCATGTTCATTGTAGGAATTCGATTGCACCAAGAGGGAATCTATCTACCTTGGTAGATGAGGAGCAGCCCTATAATGATCATGATAATCAAGTCCATAAGCCCATGGCCAAGGCAGAGTGAAATAATAGAAAGAGTTTCTATTAAGGTTTTCACATCAGACTTGAATCAAATGATTAAATCATATGATAGAAATTAGGGTTTGACGAGTTCACCTTAACCCTAATCTGATCGGGACTCAAGATAGAAGAACTTAATCACACATGTGACTGCACCAAGAGGTTCATTTTCAGTTCTGATGGGTTGCCACCATATACTGCTAGGTGTCACTAATGGATTTTGGGAGCAATTAGAATGGTTTGGATGATCGATCGTTCTAGTTATCTGAATCAAAAAAGTTCTAATCCATCGAAAGGTATTTCAATGATGTCGATAATAGAGATCGCGACATATCACATAACCATATGGAACTGAACCTAATTGGATCACACAAATAAGGATTTGGATCTAGATATCATCAATTGGACTAACCCAATTCAATTGATTTGAATAAGATTCAATTAGGTTCAAGAAAATCGTGCTAGCATACGATTGAGCCTAATGTTCTCATTCCACAATCATTAAAAGTTGTCTCGACTGAGCTAAATGTGTTGGTGCTCACTCAGGTATCTTTACTTGGTTTGACTCGAGCTTGTCCAGGTCAGAAAAGGATTGTCTTAATTTATGAGATAAATTTAAGATAACATCTATCATTTTTCGTCACATGCTAATTCTTGTCTTTTGACTTTGGTCAAACATTGACCTTTGACATTTAGACATCTACCCATGTGTCATGCATCCATAGGAGATTGATTTTGGACCAGTCAACTAGCTAAAAAGTAGGTGGACTATTGGCGCATGCCTAGGAAGGCATGCGCCCATCGATAGAAGCGCCTAGAGTCCCATATAGATGGGACTGCAGTTACTTCGGGGTTTCTACCTAGGTGGCACCAAAGATTAGACTTTGACCAGTCTTAGGCTCCATCTAAGGATGATTTAGAGGGGCACTTATCTGATTGGATCAAGTGATGTCATTCCACCAATCAGATTTAGATCTGATTGCATGAAGCGACATGATTGGCCGGGATGATGTGGCACTGCATGGGGCAACAGGATCTATATAAACCCCATCTTCGCCTAGTTTCAGAGAGCTTAGACCATTGCCCATGCCACAAGGCTACCCCTCTTCCTCCTCCACACCATCTTCAAGTCCTCTCTCTCCTCTCTATGCCCAAGAGGATTTGGGCTCTAGTTTGGTGCGATCCGGGCAAGAGAAAGGTGACGAGAAAGAAAGAAGGCAGCAGTACTGCAAGAGACGATACCAGATCATCAAAAAAAGTTTTTGAAGATTCTCCAAATCTGATATTTGGAGAAGTGATAAAGAAGGAGAAGATCTCCAGATCCAGTGGATACCGGTAGAGGCCAGGCACTTATGTGGCTAGATCCAGAACCTCAAACAATCAACAGGATCATCATAGGATAATCTAATTACCCAACAAGAAGGTATAAAATTAAATCTATTTTAATATTTTTTTTTTATTAGATCTATCAAATTAGATCTGAAATGTCTCAGATTTGATTTAAATTCAAAAGAAAAAATTTTTGAAATATCTCTCTTGATCCAATCAGATCTGAACGAACCTGATCGATAAAATTAGGATTTTTTTTTCACACATTAGTATGTACTAGAGCAAGTAGATCCATGGCCATTTTCCCATGTCCTACAAAAGGGAGCTTAGTCATTTTGCCATAAACACATGATTCATAAATTGGATATGACTCAAAAATCAATGGATTCAATAGCCCAATTTTTTCTAATTTGTTAACCCTATCTTCTACTATATGACCTAGCCTTAGGTGCCATAAATACCATCATTTAGACTATCCCTAGATCATTTTGATCTTATGGCATTCACATTTTGCTCGATATTAAAGATAGATACATCAATATGTAACTGGTAGAGACCGTTAATAAGAAAACCACTTCCAATTTTATTTTTTTTATAAAGAATATTATAATGATCCATAAGAAAACTAATTACATAGCCTTCTTATGCTAAACATGAAATAGAAATTAAATTTCTGCTTGCAGCAGGCACATAATAACAATCCTTAAGTACTAAATCTAAGCTAGATGGTAGTTGAAGAGGGTAGGTTCCCATGGCAACAGCAGCAACCCTTCATTTTTGATGCGTAGGATCATCTCACCATCCCTCAGCCTCCTGCTATCCTCAAGACCTTGCATGAAAGTGCACAAATGAGCACTAGAATAAGAGTCAAGCATCCAACTGGATGCAAAAAAAACTATAAGGTTAGATTCAATAATGAGTATACCTCCAGAAGGACCTGTCTTCTTATTCTTCAAGGTGGCCAGGTATGTAGGGCAGTTCCGCTTTTAGTGGCCGTCAGTATTACAATGAAAATACTTTTCTTTGTCAGCGGTCTTCTTCTTCAGCTCTGCCATTTTTTTCATTCCACCTTCCATCTTCTACTTTTTCACAAACTTCTTCTTTCTAAAAAACTTTCTCTTGGAAGAAATCTATTCCATAGCAAGTACTGAGCCTTTAGAACCTTTCATAGAAAGCTCGGTAGTAACCAGCATATTCATAAGCTCGACCAGAGTATTCTAAAGTTTATGCAAATGGTAGTTCATGATGAACTGTCTATACGCATCAATCAAGGATTGCAGAATTATATCATTCTGTAGATTATGATCTAACTTAACTTCGAGCTTCTTAAGCTCTTCCAAGTCCTTGATTATCATCAGACAATGATCTTTAACTGACTGCCCATCATGCATTTTAATCTTAAACAATCATTTAATGATCTGATATTTGGCTGTGCGACTCTGTTCGCCAAACAACTATTGCAGATGAGCCAACATTTGGTGGGCAGACTTGATATCTTCATGTTAGTGCTGAAGCTCATCAGACATCGAGCCCAATATATAGTATCTGATCTTATTATCTTCATCTATCCACTTGTCAAGAGACTCTATCTGTTAAGCAGACAGACGAGCTGGTAAGGTGAGAGGATCCTAATCTAATACATGAGTCAACTTCTCGAAATCCAAAATAATTTTGAAGTTTCGGAGCCAATCCTTATAATTAGGTTCGATCAGTCTATGGGTGTTCAGGATAAGGGCTAGTGGGTTGGACATAGACATTTTTCTTTTTTCTATAGAGAGTCAAAGTTTCTAGTTAGATTTTATAATTAAGACTTGATCAATTTATTTAGGAGATTAATTTTTAAATAAATTAGCTTCCACTATTTTCTTCAATCCCTATACTCCCTCTATAGAGATGAGAAAATCTCTACAATTACTGATTTCTAGTCGGTGGTGCAGTCCCACCAACTAACTCATCACCTCATCTAACAGTTATTGATGATGGATTAGCCAATGAGTGAACAACTCTTGTCCAATGATTCTCTAATCATGGTGCACCTAGACTTGGTCTCTAATTCATGAATCTCACCGAGCCCGAAATATTGATCCACTTCTTAGTTAAGTTAGATCCATCATTTGCACAGATTGGATTTCTAATTGGATCTCTCACCATATCAAAAATATTAAGTCCAATCAATCCTCCGGCCCGTAGCATCCAATACCTAATAGAAATGGTTGCATCTTCTTGGTGCAACTGAACCACTATTACCAATTGAGAACAATCAACCCTGGGAAGGGCCCGCATATCTACAGTGGTGGAAGACCTTAGACTTAATCTTTTCTTAGGAAGATTTGATTTAGGTTTCTTTAAAATTGACTTGACATAGACATAACCATTATGACTAACCTAGTGGCATGGGTCATCTCAGATTGTTAGCCATCTTAGATTAGGACTGGATCAACAAATATGGCCAAATAAGTGAGACCAGTGGAAGTGATATGCCATTAACTCGACAAGAATGCATTCAAGTCAAGTAGCTCCTAATTAAAAATCAATCAGTCATATCTACCAAACTTACCTTAGACACCAAATTATTGAGCCAAAATTAATCAGGTTAGCCTACAATCCAGATACTAACAACTAAGCCTAATTAGGTCTTAACTGAAGGAGAAATCCTAATTTTTCGAATCAGGTTCGTTCAGATCTGATCAGATCAAGAGAGATATTTTAAAAACTTCTCTCATGTATCCAGATCTGATCTAAGATATTTCAGATCTAATTTTATAGATCTAATAAATAAAAATATAAATTAAATCTAATTTAATTATACCTTGATGCTGGGTAATCAGATTACCCTTTGATGATCCTACAGATTGCCTAAGGTTCTGGATCTAGCCATGCAAGCATCTGGCCTCTACCAGTATCCACTCCAACTAGATCTGGAGAGCTTTTTCATCTTTATCTTCTCTCCAAAAATTAGATCTAGATCTGATTTGGAGGATTTTCAAAACTCCTTCTGAAGATCAGCAGTCGTCTCTGCAGTAGTGCTGCCTTCTTCCTTTCTCGTCAGCTTTTTCTTGCCTATATCGCACCAAGCTGAAGCCCAACTTTCCTTAGGCATGGAGAGGAGAGAAAGGATTAGAAGATGGCATGGAGGAGGGAGAGGGGCAGTCTTGAGGCATGGGCTAAGGGAGAACTCTATCAAAATTGGGTGCAGACAGGGTTTATGTAACCCTACTATGCCATGCAGTGCCACATCATCCCAGCCAATCATGTTGCTTCATGCAATCAGATCTAAATCTGATTGGTGTGATGACATCACCTAATCCAGTCAGATGAGAGTCCCATTAATTCATCCTTAGATGGCACCTAAGATTGGTCAAAGTCTATAGTTATGGGCCACCAAAGTAGAAATCAAGAAGCAACCTGGAGTCCGATCTATATGGGACTCCAGTCATCCCTATCCATGGGTACACGCCTCCCTAGGCATGCACCCCCTCCATTCCAAAATCTAGTAAGGGGATAATCTCCTATCCGCTCTTCAATAGGTGCATGACACATGAGCAGATATCCATGGGTCAAAGGTCAACGTTTGACCAAAGTCAAAAGATAAGAATTAGCAGGTAATGGAAAATGGTAGGTATTATCTCAAATTTATCTCATAAATTAAGACAACCCTTTTCTGATCTGGACAAGCTTCAGTCAGATCAAGTGAAAATACCTGAGTGAGCACAAACTCATTTGCTTAGTCGAGACATCTTTTAATGATAGTAAAAGGAGAATGTTAGGCTCTATTATGTGCTAGCATGATTTTCTTGAACCTAATTGAATTTAATTCAAATCAATTGAACTGAGTTAGTCTAATTGATGATATCTAGATCTAAACCCTTATTTGTGTGACCTAGCAAGGTTCAGTTTTGTATGGTAATGGGATATGTCGCGATCTCTATCATCGATATCATCGAAACTTCTTTCGATGGATCAGAACTCTTCTGATTCAGACAACTAGAATGATCGATCATCTACATCATTTTAGTTGCTCCCAAAATCCACCAATGATACTTAGCAGTATATGGTGGCAATCCATCAAAACTGAAAATAAACCTCTTGGTGCAGCTACCTGTGTGATTAAGTTCTTCTATCTTGAGCTCCGATCAGATTAGGGTTAAGAAAAACTCGTCAAACCCTAATTTCTATCATATGATTTAATCATTCGATTCAAGTCCGATGTAAAAACCTTAATAGAAACTCTTTCTATTATTTCACTCTGCCATGGCCATGGGCTTATAGACTTGATTCTCATGATCATCATAGGGCTGCTCTTCATCCACCGAGGTAGATAGACTCTCTCTTAGTACAATCTAATTCCTACAACGAACATGCTATAGCCAACATACACCTCTAGGTTCCGAATGGCTAGGAGATCGAGTCATGGTGTAGTCAAACTATAACATCCTCAAGGTGAACTATCGATGCACCTTAGATCAAAGAACCAGACACACCACTACAGCTTCGAGTCAGTCATCGATGAGAAGGTAGACTTCCTTATGACTACTCGAGATGGTCACGCTCAGTGCCCTCATTCTCTAACAAGTACCTATACTCTTGCTTCAGTGTCTCTACACCATAGACTTAAGACTCATCTACTATGAAGAAGCGATTGTACACCAACCTTTCAGATCAAACATCATCCTCATGATGATCCTATGGTCAGGAGCATTTTATGAGTTAATAATGAAAATTCTTGTCTTAAATTTTCAACTCTTGAAAATAAGAATTATCATTACGATTAACTTAAGGGATGTATCACTGACACTAAATACACATTTATGATATAAAATAATCCATTTTATTATATATAGTAAAAATTATAATTTTACCCCTAGAAGTGTATTACAAGTGTCAGCCAATTCTGGCTTCTAGTGCACACATATCTAACAAACTTTCCCTTGACCTAAAGTTAATTGGCTACAAATCTAAGTGCCATCTTCTCAAGGTGAGCTTCGATCTTCTACTGGTCCAACGACTGTAAGTGAGTCTGCTGCATTATCTGCAAAGTTGACTCTCTTGACCTCAACGTAACTCTTTTCGAGGTAATCATGGATGAGGTGGTATCATCGCTCTATGTGCTTGGATTTTTTATGAGACCTCAGCTTCTTAGAAAGAGCTATGGCACAATTATTATCGTAGTACAGAGGAATGGCATCAGATGGCATCACTTCGATCTCTATGGAAAACTTCTTGTATCAGAATGCCTCCTTTATAGCATCTGATGCAGCAATATATTCTGCTTCCATGGCTGAATCTGCTATCACAGTCTGCTCAAAACTTTTCCAACTGACAGCTCCACCATTGCACACAAAACAGACTCCCAGATGTCGACTTTCGATCATCTACATTGGACATAAAATCCGAGTCTGTATACCCCTGGACTTGTAGTTCTTCATTACCAAAGACCAACAACATATTCTTAGTTCTTCTTAAGCACTTAAGGATACATTTCACAAAAGTCCAATGTTCTTCATCTGGATTCAATTGATATCTGCTCGTGACACTCACAGCATGGGTTATATCAGATCGTGTACATAACATGGCATACATAAGGCTCCCTATTGCTGAAGTATAAGGGATCTTGCTCATGCATTCTATTTCCTCATGTGTGCTAGGACACATCTTCTTGGAAAGATGAATGCC
>QRFJ01006924.1:0-49443 GCA_006176705.1 Cocos nucifera
AGAAGTCCATGGTCATGATCAGAGTGGAAATAATAGAAAGAGTTTCTATTAGGTTTTCACATTAGACTTGACTGAATCGAATGATACATCGTATATGATAGGACTAGGGTTTGACGAATTCACCTTAACCCTAATCTGATCGGGGCTCAAGATAGAAGAACTTAATCACATAGGTAGCTGCACCAAGAGGTTCGCATTCAGCTCTGATGGTTACCACCATATACTGCTGGTATCACTGGTGGATTTTGGGAGCAATTAGAATGATTTAGATGTCGATCATTCTATCTGTTTGAATCAAAAGAGTTTTGATCCATTGAAAGGAGTTTTGATGATGTCGATGATAGAGATCATGACATATCCCACTATCTACAGAATTGAACCTAACTGGGTCATACAAACAAGGGTTTGAATCTGGTGATCATCAATTGAACTGATCCAGTTCAATTGATCTGAATGAGATTCAATTAGGTTCAAGAAAATCGTGCTAGCACTCGATTGAACCTAACGTTCTTCTTTTACTATCATAAATAGTTGTCCTAACTGAGCCAAAGGAGTTTATACTCGATCAGAGGCCTTCACTTTGTCTGACTGGAGCTTGTCCAAGTCAAAAAAGGTTGTCTTATTTTGTAAGACATTACCTGCCATTTTTGGTCACCTATTATTTCTCGTTCTTTGACTTTGGTCAAAAGTTGACCTTTGACAGGTCAAATATTGACCATAGACACTTTAACTTATGTTCACGTGTTATGCACCTATTGGAGGACTGGTGAGGGCTTATCCTCCTACCAGAACCTGACATGGAGGGGGGCGCACGCCACCCTAGGCGTGCACCCAAGTTGGAGGCACTAAGGAGTCCCTGTTGGACAGGGACTCCATCTCCTTTTTGGATTTCAATTAAAGTTCTTCTAAGAACCAATTTTGATTGGTCTTAGACACCGCCTAAGGAGGAATCCATGGGACTCTATTTCAATCAATCAGATTTAGATCTAATTTCACAAAGAGTTATGATTGGTTGGGAAGAAGAGGAGTTGGATCACAGACAGTCTATAAATAAGACCCTACGTCCAACTCAAATTATGATTGGAGAATTAAAATCCCATGCCCCAAGGCTGCCTCTCCCCTCTTCCTCCATGATAAACCCACCTTCTCCCTCTCCTCTCCACGTCCAAAAAGTGTTTTGGACCTGTTTGGTGCAATTCAGATGAAGGAGAAGAGGTGACTGAAAGCTAGAGGCTGCGTGCTGCAAAGGACAACTGCTGATCTTCAAAAGGATTTTGAAGATCCTCCAGATCAGATCTAAATCTAATTTTTGGAGATGTGATAGAGAAGAAGAGGATCTCCAGATCTAGCCTAAGTGGATACCGGTAGAGGCCAGGCACTTGTGTGGCTAGATCCAGAACCTTCCACTGCTTATAGGATCATCATCAGGTAATAGGATTACCCACATCAAGGTAAATTAAATTTGATTTAATTTATCTAAATTTATTTTAATTATTAAAATAATAAGAATTAGATCTAAAATATCTCAGATCTGATCTAGATCATCAGATCTGAATGAATCTGGTCTGGGAAATTAGGATTTTCCTTCAGTCAATGGGTCTGAGGGGCCAGCTAAAAGGAGGAGAACTAAGGAGCCTGTTGCTTTCACTGAAGAAGATGCGCAAGAAGTTCAATTTTCACACAACGATGTAGTTGTAATTACTTTAAATATTATCTATTATAATGTAAACCACATTCTTGTCGATAATGGAAGTTCAGGCAATGTCTTATTTTATGATGCTTTCTTCAAAATGTCTATATCTGATAATCAACTTGGATCGATGAATTCTTGATTGGTCGGCTTCATCGATGATGCGGTGCCAATTGAAGGCATAATAACTTTAAGTGTGGTTGCTGGACGATACCTGAGGCAATCTAGGGTACAAGTGGATTTTTTTAGTGATAAAACCTCCATCCGCTTACAATGCTATCCTTGGCCGACCTGGTCTAAATGCACTTCGAGCAGCAGTATTGATCTACTATTTAAAAATAAAGTTTTCAACAAGTTATGGGATTGGAGAGGTCAGAGGAGATCAAGCTCTGGCAAGGCATTGCTATTCAATCGCCTGGCAAAAGGGTGAGCAGTCCGACTCTTGTCCGATTAATGGGTTGGACGTTTGGGATGACCTTACGGAAGAAAGGGAAGAACTAATGGAAGATCTTTTCTCGATTTCTTTAAATGATGGAAATAAAGGGCACACAGTGCAGATCGGCTCCAATTTGGGAGCAAGTGTACGAGAGTAGCTCGTCGAATTTCTATGAAAAAATGTGGATGTCTTTGCTTGAATTTTCGTAGACATGATAGTAATTAATGCCGAAGTCATAGAACATCGACTGGCTGTCGATCCAAAATACCGACCATGAAAGAAAATGTGCGCAGCCATGCCCTAGAGAGATAGAAGGTAATTGCAGAAGAAGTTGACAAACTCCTCAAGGTTGGATTCATTCGAGAAATCTCCTATCCGAACTAGGTTGCTAATATGGTTCTTGTCAAGAATGCAAATGGCAAGTAGAGAATGTGCATAGATTTCAAGAATTTGAACAAGGCCTGCCCTAAAGATAGCTATCCTTTATCCAAAATTGACCAACTGGTGGATGCAACTTCGAGCCATGAGCTCCTCATCTTCATGGATGCCTTCTCCGGCTATAACCAAATTCGAATGGTACTGGAGGATGAGGAAAAAACTATTTTTATCACTGACCATGGTATCTATTATTATAGGATCATGCCTTTCAAACTCAAAAATATAGGAGCAACATACTAGCATCTAGTAAATAAGATCTTCAAGGAGCAGATCGGCTGCAACATGGAGTGTATGTGGATGATATGCTCGTGAAGAATCGAGCTTCAACAGATCACATAATCGACCTTGAGGAGACCTTCAGTATCCTTTAAAAGTACAAGATGAAATTGAACCCAATCAAGTATGCCTTCGGTGTAACTTTAGAAAATTTTTTGGATTTTATGGTATCAAGATGCAGGATTGAAGCAAATCCAGAGAAGATTTGGGACATTCTAGAGATGACTGTCCTAAAATCGATCAAAGAAGTTTAGTGCCTAACTGAAAAGATGGCAGCCTTGAACTGCTTTATCTCGAGATTGGTCGAGCGATGTATGCCATTCTTTTAAGTTCTTAAATAATTGAAAAACTTCTGCTGGAACGTTGAATGTCAACAGGTATTTGAAGGACTCAAGAGCTACCTCAGCTCGCCTTCCTTATTGGCCAAGCCCAAACCAGAAGAAGGATTATTTGTATTTGACGGTCTCCCTGGCGGCCCTTGCAACAGTCCTATTCAAGAAGGAGGCAAAAGCATAGCGGCTGATCTACTACATAAGCTGAGTTTTGAGGAATGTCGAGATCAGGTATACTAAGTTAGAAAAACTAACTTATACTCTACTAATTGCAGTTCGAAGACTCCGACTTTACTTCTAGAGGTACACCATAATCCTCCTCACTGATCAACCAATCAAGGCAATTCTTCATCGAGCAGATGCCTCTAGAAGAGTCGCAAAATGAGCAATTGAATTTATAAAATTTGACATTAACTTCCAACCTCAGCCATCGATCAAAACTCAAATACTAGTAGATTTTATGGTAGAATGCACTATCCTCGATGAGACCGAACTTAAACAGAATGAAGTTAGCATTCCATGGCTACAGTCGAGCTTCTCTAAAGTAAAAGTTGATCTTTCTGAAGGCTTCTGGGCCCCGTATGTTGACAGCTCATCCAATGCTTCAGGCGTAGGTGCTGGATTGATCCTGATGAACCCGGAGGGAGTCATTACCGAATATGTGCTGTACTTCAAATTTCTCATAACGAATAATGGAATTGAATATGAAGCTTTGATAGTAGGACTAAGCATAGGCAGAGAATTGAAAGCTGACCTTCTCCAAGTGTACAGTGATTTCCAACTGATAGTTGGACAAGTTAGTGGCAATTATGAAGCTCGGAAGAAAAGTATGATAAAGTATCTTGAGAAAATAAAGAATTTGATTTTGACCTTCAAGAGTTTCAGCATCTAATGGATTTTGAGAGCAAAAAATACCAGAGCCAACCTCCTTTCTAAATCGGCCACATTGGCTCCAGCCGAACTGTCTAAGAAGATTTTCTTCGAAGTCTTGAAATGCCCGAGTTCGAAAGAACCATAGTCTATGATGTAGGTTGAGCATGAGCCGTGCTGGATTGATCCACTGGTCACTTACCTCAAAGATGGAGCCCTACCTCATGATCCGAAAGAAGGCCAAAAATTGAGAAATCAGGCCTTCTGATATGTTCCCTATGAGGGCAAATTATGCAAAAGGTTATACTCACTACCACTTTTAAGATGCCTTCGACCCTCTGAGGTCGATTTTGCATTATGGAAGGTACATGAAGAAATTTATGGAAGCCATCTAGGTGCCAGATCTCTATCTCACAAGTTGCTTCGGTAAGGCTATTACTGGCCAACCTTGTATCGGGACTCCCTGGACTATGTTAGAAGGTGCAATCATTATCAGAGAAATGCTAGTATTTAGAGACAGCCGACCTTCGAGCCTATCCCTTTGAGTGCCCCTTGGCCATTTGCACAATGGGGGATGGATATACTTGGCTCCTTCCCAGTGGTGTCCGGACAATGAAAGTTTCTCTTGGTTGTAATTAACTACTTTACCAAATAGGTCAAGACCGAATCCTTGACTAAAATTACTAAAGCAGAAGTGCAGGACTTCATCTGGAAGTCAATTATTTGCATGTTTGGCTTACCTCGGACCATCATAACAGACAATGGATGGCAGTTTGCTAGAGCAAAATTCATCGAGCTCTATGAAGACATAAATATCTCTCATAATTTTATATCAGTGGCCCATCCACAGGCAAATAGTGAGGCCAAGGTAACTAATAGAATCCTGCTGCAAGATATTAAAGCAAGGCTTGAGAAGACAAAGGGGACTTAGATAGATGAACTCTATCATGTACTCTGGACATACCGGACTATCCAAAGATTGTCAATCGGGGAGACTCCATTCGCCCTGGCCTTCGGGAAGGAAGCTGTTATCCCGATAGAGCTTAAGCTTTCATCGACATGAGTTGTGGCATTTATGAGCAATGAAATTCACAAGATCTTAGGACCAATCTCGACTTATTGAAAAAAAAAAGAAAAGAAGCTCAAGTTCGAATGGTGGCTTATAGGCAGAAAGTAGCTCGCTACTATAATTCTAAGGTCAGAGGTAGAGTATTTAAAGTGGGAGACTTGGTACTTTGGTGAGCGGCTGTTTTGCAACCTCAAAACTAGGAGAAGCTTGCACCAAATTGGGAGGGTTCGTATGAAGTGAAGGAAGTCGTTTGGTTCGAAACTTATTATCTGAAGGAGCTCAGAAGAGCGGCACTCTTGCACCCTTGGAATTTGGAGAATCTACGAATGTATTACCAGTAATCTTACTTCAATAAAACTCTCTCTTTTTGACACCTCTATTCTTTGGTTCAAAATTGTACAATAACAGGAAATAACTCAACCAAACTTCATTTGAAAATAAAGCAAAGGCTTCATTAATCTAAGATGAGATGAGGGGAGTGGCCCTTCCAACGATCCTTATACATCCCTATTGTCCTATTAGGAACAGGAGGAGAACCTCGTTCTAACTTGAGCAAAGCCAACGCTTCGTTAATCTTAGACGACATGAAAGAAGAGGCCCTTCCAATGGCCCTAATGTGCGCCTACTATCCTGTTAGGAATAGGAGGAGAATCTCATTCTAACTTGAGCAAAAGTGAAGGCCTCGTTAATCTAAAGACGAGATGAGGGGAGAGACGCTTCCAATGGTCCTTATGCATCCCTACTGTCCTATTAGGAATAGGAGGAGAACCTCATCCTAACTTGAGCAAAGCGAAGGTCTCGTTAATCTAATATGAGATGAGAAAAGAGGCCCTTCCAATGGCCCTTATGCACCCCTACTATTCTATTAGGAATAGGAGGAGAACCTTATCCTAACTTGAGCAAAGCAAAGGCCTCGTTAATCTAAGACAAGATGAAAAAAGAGGCTCTTCCAAAGGCCCTTATGTGTTCCTACTATCCTGTTAGAAATAAAAGAAGAACCTCATCCTAACTTGAGCAAAGTGAAGGCCTTGTTAATCTAAGATGAGATAAGAAGAGAGGCCCTTCTAATGGTCCTTATGCGCCCCTACTGTCCTGTTAGAAATAGAAGGAGAACCTCATCCTTACTTAAGAAAGCGAAGGCGTCGTTATCTAAGATAGATGAAAAGAGGTCCTTCCAACCTTATGCCCTACACCTTAGAAATAGGAGGAGAACCTCATCCTAACTGAGCAAAGCGAAGACTCGTTAATAAGAAGATAAAAAAAGCCCTTCACGACCTTATGTGCCTCTACAATCATTAGGAACAGGAAAAACTGTTAGATATATGTGCCCTAGAAGCCAGAATTGGCTGACACTTGTAATACACTTCTAGGGGCAAAATTATAATTTTGACTATAATTAATAAAATGGGTTATTTTCTATCACATATGTGTATTTAGTGTCTGTGATACATCCTTTGAGTTAATGGTAATGATAATTCATATTTTCAAGAGTTGAAAATTTAAGACATGAATAATCATTATTAACTCATAAAAACAGCTCCCGACCATAGGATCATCACGAGGATGGTGATTGATCCGGAAGGTTGGTGTACGATCGCTTCTCTTTAGTAGATGAGTCTTGAGTCTACGGTGTGGAGACACCGGAGCGAGAGTACAGGTACTCGTTAGAGAACGAGGGCACTGAGCGTGACCACCTCGAGTAGTCATTAGGGAAGTCTACCTTCTCGTCAATGACTGACTCGATGCTGCAGTAGTGTGTCTGGTTCTTTGACCTGAGATGCATCGGCAGTTCACCTTGAGGGTGTTATAGTTTGACTACACCATTACTCGGTCTCCTAGCCATATGGAACCCTGAGGTGTATGTTGGCTATAGCATGTTCATTGTAGGAACTGGATTGCATCAAGATGGAATCTATCTACCTCGGTGGTAGAGGAGCAGCCCTATGATGATCATGAGAATCAAGTCCAGAAATCCATGGCCATGGTAGAGTGAAATAATAGAAAGAGTTTCTATTTAGATTTTCACATTGGACTCGAATCGAATGATTACATCATATGACAGAGACTAGGGTTTGACGAGTTCACCTTAACCCTAATCTGATCGGGGCTCAAGATAGAAGAACTTGAATCACACAGGTAGCTGCACCAAGAGGTTCGCATTCAGCTCTGATGGGTTGCCACCATATACTGCTAGGTGTCACTGGTGGATTTTGGGAGCAATTAGAATGATTTAGATGATCGATCATTCTAGCTGTTCGAATCAGAAGAGTTCTGATCCATCGAAAGGAGTTTCGATGATGTCTATGATAGAGATCATGACATATCCCATTACCATACAGAACTGAACCTAACTGGGTCACACAAACAAGGGTTTGAATCTGGTGATCATCAATTGAACTGATCTAGTTCAATTGATCTGAATGAGATTCAATTAGGTTCAAGGAAATCGTGCTAGCACTCGATTGAACCTAACGTTCTTCTTTTACTATCATAAATAAGTTGTCCTGACTGAGCCAAAGGAGTTTGTGCTCAATCAGAGGCCTTCATATGGTCTGACTGGAGGTTGTCCAAGTCAGAATAGGTTGTCTTATTTTGTAAGACATTACCTGCCATTTTTGGTCACCTGCCATTTCTTGTTCTTTGACTTTGGTCAAAAGTCTACCTTTGACTGGTCAAACGTTGACCATTGACCCTTTGACTTTTGACCACATGTCATGCACCTATTGGAGAGCTGGTGGGGGCCTGTCCCCCTGCCAGAACCTGGCAAGGAGAAGGGCGCACGCCAAGGGTGGCGTGAGCCCAAGTTAGGAGGCGCCTAGGAGTCCTTGTTGGACAAGGACTCCACCTCCCTTTTGGATTCCAATTCAGAGTTCTACTAAGAATCCAGTTTGACTGGTCTTAGGCGCCCTCTAAGGAGGAATCCAGGGGTCTCTATTCCAACCAATCAGATTTAGATCTGATTTCACAAAGGGTTGTGATTGGTTGAGAGGAAGAGGAGTTGGATCACAGCTTAGTCTATAAATAAGACCCTGCGCCCAACCCTAATTCCAATGCAATTGAGATTTCCCACGCCCCAAGGCTGCCTCTCCCCTCCTTCTCCATGCCATACTCTCTTCTCCCCTTGCTCTCCACGTCCAAAAGTGTTTTGGACTTAGGTTGGTGCGATTCAGATCAAGGAAAGGCGATCAAAAGCAAGAAGGCTGCGCTGCTGCAAAAGGACGACTGCAGATCTTCAAAAGAGTTTTGAAGATCCTCCAGATCAGATCCAGATCTGATTTTTGGAGGTGTGATAGAGAAGAAGAGGATCTCCAGATCCAACCCGAGTGGATACCGGTAGAGGCCAGGCGCTTGCGTGGCTAAGATCCAGAACCTTCCGCTGCAATCAGGATCATCTACAGGGTAATAGGATTACCCAAATCAGGTAAATTAAATTTGATTTAATTTATCTTATTTTATTTTATTTATTAAAATAATAAGAATCAGATCTGAAAATATATCAAGATCTGATTGAGATCAAGAGAAAAATTTTTGAAATATATCTCTTGATCTGATCAGATCTGGAACGAACCTGGACCGGGAAATCAGGATTTCCCTTCAACTGGTATCAGAGCCATGGTTCTAAAATTGTTTAGATCTGATTTTAAATTTTATTTTAATTAGAAAATAAAGTGATTTCAGATGTCACATGAGATGTGATCAGATCTGAAATCAGAAAAAATTAAAATTAAATGATTTGGATCTAAGAACATGAAGATATGCATGACTAGTTCTAGAATAGAATAGTTCTATAGAATAGTTTTGCATGTCTTTGATTTAATCTGATTAAATCATATTTTAGATCTTCTTATTTACTATTTTTCTGATATTATAAGTGTTATAATAACATCTGATAAATAGCAAATAAAAATTATTTAATTTTAAATATCATATGAGATATGATTGATGCATGTCTAGACTAGTTGTAGAATAGTTCTACATAATTGTCTAGATTAGAATTTATTTTGATTAGATCAATTTAAATCTAATTTTTTAGATTATTATGAGATAATTTAGATCTGAAAAAACATGCATGATTTGATACATGAGATGTATGCAAAATATGCCATGATTAGATCTAAATTTGTATATGAGATATATGATATAGATCTGATAACTGTTTTGTAGTATTGACATGTTCCTGATTAAGGCGTTCCTCTTGGCCGTCCGGTCATAAGAACGAAGAAGGGTTTAAAGGCCCTCTCTTCCCATTCGATGGGGTGTTCTTATGATGTGTAGGGGTGCTGCGTGTTCGTCCTTAATCAGAAACCCAAAACTTACTTTCTGCAAAACCCTAGATCCTGAAACCCTAGGATTTATTGTGCATATTTTGTTTATGAACCCTACTTAATTAAGAATTAAGTTTATGGAATATTAATTAGGTCTAAAATTGAGAATTTCAGATCTAAGACATATTCATAATACTGGGTTCGGGCTTGGGTAGCTCAATTAGGTCTAAGCGGTTGATCAAACCGAATCAAGAGTTGGTTAGATGGGATCAACAATGCTTAAATTGACCAGCCTAATAGGATTAAGTCTGGGTCAAGATCGAGTCACGATCAAGCAAGACCTAATTAGGCTCAGAGGTTAGAGTCTGGATTGTAGGCTAACCCAATTGGTTCTGACTCAACAATTTGGTGTCTAAGGTAAGTTTGGCACAGACGACCGACTGGTTTTTAATTGGAAGCTACTCGACCTGAATGCGTTCTTGTACGAGTTAATGGCATATTCCTTCCACCGGTCTCACTTACCTGGCCATATCTGTTGACACAGTTCTGATCTGAGGTGGTCAATAATCCGAGCTAACCCATGCCACTAGGTTAGTCATAATTGTTATGACTAAGCCAAGTCTAGTTTAATGAGACCTGAATCAATTCTCCCTAAGAAAAGATTAAGTCTGAGGTCTTCCACCATTGTAGATGTGCGGGCCCTTCCCGGGGTTGATTGTTCTCGGCTGGATACAGTGGCTCAGTTGCACCGGGAAGACGCAACCATGTCTATTAGGCATTGGATGCTATGGGCTGGAGGATGAGTTGGGCTCAATATTTCCGGATACGGTGAGAGACTCAATTAGGAACCCAGTCTATGCAAATGGTGGGTCTGACTTAACTAAGGAGTGGATCAATATTCCGGATACGGTGAGATTCATGAATTAGAGACCAAGTTTGGGTGCACCATGATTAGAGAATCATTGAACAAGAGTTGTTCACTCATTGGCTAACCCATCACCAATAACTGTTAGGTGAGGTGATGAGTCAGTTGGTGAGACCGCACCACCCACTAGAAATCATTAATCGTGGAGATTTTCGCATCTCTACAGAGGGAGTGTAGGGATCCGAGAAAATAGTGGGAGCTAATTTGTTTAAAAATAAAATCCCTAAACAAATTGGTCAAGTCAAAATTACAGTATCTAACTAGAATCTTTGACTCTCTACAGGAAAATGTCTGCGTCCAACCCATTGGCACGTATCCTAGACACACATAGACTGACTGGACCCAATTATAAAGATTGGCTCAGGAACTACAAAATTGTTTTGGGTTCAGAGAAGTTAACCCATGTTTTGGACCAGGACCCTCCCACCTTACCAGCCCGTCCATCCATTGAACAGAGAGCGTCTCTGGAAAAATGGATTGACGAAGATAATAAGGCCAGATATTACATGTTGGGCTCGATGTCTGATGAGCTCCAGCGCCAACATGAAGATATCGGGACTGCTCGCCAAATGTTGGCTCACCTGCAGGAGATGTTTGGTGAACAGAGTCGCGCAGCCAAATATCAAGTCACGAAATGACTTTTTAAGGCTAAGATGCGTGATGGGCAGTCAGTCCAAGATCACCGTCTGACAATGATCAAGGACATGGAAGAGCTTGAGAAGCTCGGTGTGAAGTTGGACTTGGACCTGCAGAATGATATTATTCTGCAATCCTTGACTGATGCATATGGGCAATTCATCATGAATTACCACATGCATAAACTTCAAAATTCCTTGGCCGAAGTTAATGAATATGCTGGTTACCGCTGAGCTTTCTATGAAAGGTTCTAAAGGCTCAGTTCTTGCTATGGAACGGACTTCTTCCAAAAGAAAGTCTTATGGAAAGAAAAAGAAGTCTGTGAAAAAGCAAAAGGTGGAAGGATCAAAGAAGAAGAAGGCAGAACCGAAGAAGAAAAAGGCCGATGGCAAAGGAAAGTGTTTCCATTGCAACAGCGACGGCCATTGGAAGCGGAACTGCCCTACTTACCTGGCCACCCTGAAGAACAAGAAGGAAGGTCCTTCTGGAGGTATGCTCGTTATTGAGTCTAACCTTACGGTTTCTTCTGCATCCAGTTGGGTGCTTGACTCTGGTTCTAGTGCTCATCTGTGCACTTCTATGCAGGGTCTTGAGGATAGCAGGAGGCTGAGGGATGGAGACATGATCCTACGCATCGGTAATGGAGCAAGAGTTGCTGCAGTAGCCGTGGGAACATACCCTCTTCGATTACCATCTGGTTTAGACTTAGTTTTAAAAGACTGTTATTATGTGCCTGCAGCTAGCAGGAATTTGATTTCTGTTTCATGCTTAGCACAAGAAGGTTATGTGATCACCTTCTTTAAGGACCATTGTAACATTCTTTATGAAAGAAATAAAATTGCAAATGGTTTCCTTATTAATGGTCTTTATCAGCTACATATTGATGTACCTGTTTTAACTATCGAGCAAAACGTGAATGCCAAACGACCTAGGGATAGTCCAAACGACAGATATCTATGGCACCTGAGATTAGGTCATATAGCAGAAGATAGGATCAACAAATTGGAGAAAAATGGGCTATTGAGTCCATTGACTTTTGAGTCATATCCAACTTGTGAATCTTGTCTTCAAGGCAAAATGACTAAACTCCCTTTTGTTGGACATGGGGAGAGGGCCACAGATCTCCTTGCCCTAGTACATACTGATGTGTGCGGCCCATTTGATGTGCCGGCTAGAGGCAATTTTGTCTACTTCATTACCTTTACCGATGATCTGTCTAGGTATGGGTATGTGTATCTTATGAGACACAAGTCTGAAGCTTTTGAAAAGTTCAAAGAATTCAGACATGAAGTAGAAAAACAAACTGGAAAACCCATTAAGGTTCTTCGATCAGATCGAGGAGGTGAATACCTTAGCCGGGAATTCCTAGACTATCTTAAGGAAAATGGCATAGTCTCTCAATGGACTCCACCAGGAACACCTCAACTCAACGGGGTTTCAGAATGGAGAAATCGGACTCTATTGGATATGGTTCGATCCATGATGAGCTTCACAGACCTCCCTGATTTTCTTTGGGGACATTCATTGTTAACTTCAATCTATTCTACTGAATAGGGTTCCCTCTAAAACCGTTCCTACCACACCGTATGAGATATGGCACGGTAAGAAACCAAGTCTGAGTCATCTCAGAATTTGGGGTTGTCCGGCTCATGTCAAAAGACAACAAGCGGACAAGTTAGAGTTTAGGTCCTTTAGAGCTCGATTCATAGGATATCCTAAAGAGTCATTAGGATACTATTTCTACATTCCAGAAGACCACAATGTGATTGTGAGTCGACATGCCATCTTTCTTGAAAAATAGTTTATTCAAGATAGCGGCATTGGAAAGCAGATTAAGCTTGATGAGAAAGTCTCACAAGCAGAACGAGCTAAGGACCAAGTGGAACCAAATCAGGTTGAGCCAATAAGAACACTACCTCCTCCACCTCGTAGATCGGAAAGAGTTTCCCGTCCCCCTGAAAGATACTTAGGTATTATTTCAGAGGACGTAGAGGAAATGTTCCTCATAGGTAATGGTGCTCATGGTGATGATCCCAAAACCTACAACGAGGCGATATCAGATATCGACTCCGAGAAATGGCTTGAGGCAATGAAGTCAGAAATTGACTCGATGCACTCAAACCAAGTCTGGACCTTGGTAGATCCACCAGAAGGTATAGTACCTATTGGGTGTAAATGGATCTTCAAGAGAAAGATTGGTGCAGATGGGAATGTGGAGACATTCAAGGCTAGACTGGTGGCAAAAGGTTATAGTCAACGCGAAGGCATTGACTATCAGGATACCTTTTCCCCAGTAGCTATGCTAAAATCCATCCGCACATTGCTTGCTGTTGCAGCCTATTTCGATTATGAAATATGGCAAATGGACGTGAAAACGGCATTCCTAAATGGATATCTTGAGGAAGATATCTATATGGAACAGCCGCTAGGTTTCACATCCAGTGATACTGATCACAAGGTTTGCAAGCTGCAAAGGTCCATATATGGACTTAAGCAAGCATCTCGGAGCTGGAACACTCGTTTCAATGATGTGATCAAAAAGTTTGGTTTCATCAAAAATGAAGAGGAACCATGTGTTTTCAAAAGGGTCAGTGGGAGCGCTGTTGTCTTCCTCGTATTGTACGTGGATGACATCCTCCTTATTGGGAATGATATTCCCATGTTGACACATCAGTCAAGATGTGGTTGTCCAAGGAATTCTCCATGAAAGACCTAGGTGAAGCATCCTTTATTCTAGGAATTAAGGTCTATAGGGATAGACCGAATAGGATGCTAGGACTTTCACAGAAGATGTACATAGAGGAAGTACTAAAGAGGTTTAGTATGGAAAACTCTAAGAGGGGATTAATACCCTTCAGACATGGTATTCATCTTTCCAAGAAGATGTGCCCCAGCACACCTGAGGAAATAGAACGCATGAGCAAGATCCCTTATGCTTCTGCAATAGGGAGCCTCATGTATGCCATGCTATGTACACGACCTGATATAGCCCATGCTGTGAGTGTCACAAGCAGATATCAGTCAAATCCAGGTGAAGAACACTGGACTTCTGTGAAATGTATCCTTAAGTACTTGAGAAGAACTAAGGATATGATGTTGGTCTTTGGTAACGGAGAACTCCAAGTTCCAGGGATACACAGACTCGGACTTCATGTCCTGATATAGATGATCGATTTGTGTGCAAGTCGTCACTGGAAGATCCAAGCAAACTGTGATAGCAGATTCCACCATGGAAGCAGAATATATTTGTGCTGGAAGAGTTCCAAGCAAACTGCGACAACAATGGCGCCATAGCCCTTGCTAAGGAGCCGATCTCATGAGCCGCGCGATTACCTTGAGAAAGGTTACGTTGAGGTCAAGAGAGTCAACTCCACAGATAATGTGGCAGACCCACTTACAAAGCCGTTGGGCCAGCAGAAGATCGAAGCCCACCTTGAGAAGATGGGACTTAGACTTGTAGCCAATTGGCTTTAGGACAAGTGGGAGATTGTTAGATATATGTGCCCTAGAAGCCAGAATTGGCTGACACTTGTAATACACTTCTAGGGGCAAAATTATAATTTTGACTATAATTAATAAAATGGGTTATTTTCTATCACATATGTGTATTTAGTGTCTGTGATACATCCTTTGAGTTAATGGTAATGATAATTCATATTTTCAAGAGTTGAAAATTTAAGACATGAATAATCATTATTAACTCATAAAACAGCTCCCGACCATAGGATCATCACGAGGATGGTGATTGATCCGGAAGGTTGGTGTACGATCGCTTCTCTTTAGTAGATGAGTCTTGAGTCTACGGTGTGGAGACACCGGAGCGAGAGTACAGGTACTCGTTAGAGAACGAGGGCACTGAGCGTGACCACCTCGAGTAGTCATTAGGGAAGTCTACCTTCTCGTCAATGACTGACTCGATGCTGCAGTAGTGTGTCTGGTTCTTTGACCTGAGATGCATCGGACAGTTCACCTTGAGGGTGTTATAGTTTGACTACACCATTACTCGGTCTCCTAGCCATATGGAACCCTGAGGTGTATGTTGGCTATAGCATGTTCATTGTAGGAACTGGATTGCATCAAGATGGGATCTATCTACCTCGGTGGTAGAGGAGCAGCCCTATGATGATCATGAGAATCAAGTCCAGAAATCCATGGCCATGGCAGAGTGAAATAATAGAAAGAGTTTCTATTTAGATTTTCACATTGGACTCGAATCGAATGATTACATCATATGACAGAGACTAGGGTTTGACGAGTTCACCTTAACCCTAATCTGATCGGGGCTCAAGATAGAAGAACTTGAATCACACAGGTAGCTGCACCAAGAGGTTCGCATTCAGCTCTGATGGGTTGCCACCATATACTGCTAGGTGTCACTGGTGGATTTTGGGAGCAATTAGAATGATTTAGATGATCGATCATTCTAGCTGTTCGAATCAGAAGAGTTCTGATCCATCGAAAGGAGTTTCGATGATGTCTATGATAGAGATCATGACATATCCCATTACCATACAGAACTGAACCTAACTGGGTCACACAAACAAGGGTTTGAATCTGGTGATCATCAATTGAACTGATCTAGTTCAATTGATCTGAATGAGATTCAATTAGGTTCAAGGAAATCGTGCTAGCACTCGATTGAACCTAACGTTCTTCTTTTACTATCATAAATAAGTTGTCCTGACTGAGCCAAAGGAGTTTGTGCTCAATCAGAGGCCTTCATATGGTCTGACTGGAGGTTGTCCAAGTCAGAATAGGTTGTCTTATTTGTAAGACATTACCTGCCATTTTTGGTCACCTGCCATTTCTTGTTCTTTGACTTTGGTCAAAAGTCTACCTTTGACTGGTCAAACATTGACCATTGACCCTTTGACTTTTGACCACATGTCATGCACCTATTGGAGAGCTGGTGGGGGCTTGTCCCCCTGCCAGAACCTGGCAAGGAGAAGGGCGCACGCCAAGGGTGGCGTGAGCCCAAGTAGGAGGCGCCTAGGAGTCCTTGTTGGACAAGGACTCCACCTCCCTTTTGGATTCCAATCAGAGTTCTACTAAGAATCCAGTTTGACTGGTCTTAGGCACCCTCTAAGGAGGAATCCAGGGGTCTCTATTCCAACCAATCAGATTTAGATCTGATTTCACAAAGGGTTGTGATTGGTTGAGAGGAAGAGGAGTTGGATCACGCTTAGTCTATAAATAAGACCCTACGCCCAACCCTAATTCCAATGCTATTAGATATGCCCCAAGGCTGCCTCTCCCCTCCTTCTCCACGCCATACTCTCTTCTCCCCTTGCTCTCCACATCCAAAAGTGTTTTGGACTTAGTTTGGTGCGATTCAGATCAAGAAAAGGCGATCAAAAGCAAGAAGGCTGCGCTGCTGCAAAAGGACGACTGCAGATCTTCAAAAGAGTTTTGAAGATCCTCCAGATCAGATCCAGATCTGATTTTTGGAGGTGTGATAGAGAAGAAGAGGTTCTCTAGATCCAACCCGAGTGGATACCGGTAGAGGCCAGGCGCTTGCGTGGCTAAGATCCAGAACCTTCCGCTGCAATCAGGATCATCTACAGGGTAATAGGATTACCCAAATCAGGTAAATTAAATTTGATTTAATTTATCTTATTTTATTTTATTTGTTAAAATAATAAGAATCAGATCTGAAATATATCAAGATCTGATTGAGATCAAGAGAAAAGTTTTGAAATATATCTCTTGATCTAATCAGATCTGGACGAACCTGGACCGAGAAATCAGGATTTCCCTTCAACAAGAACCTCATCCTAACTTGAGCAAGATAAAGGCCTCTGGTTATTTAAAATCGAAAGAGGGGAGAGGCCCCTATCAATAGTCCTATTGAGCTCCTACCACACTGACAGGAATAGGAGGAGAACCTCATCCCGACGTAAATAAATACCTTCAGTTAAGTAAGATGTGAGAAAGACTCTGCTTTGGCAAAAGCAGTAACCTACCCCATCAGGAATAGGAGGAGGACCTCATCCTAACGGAGGGGGGGGGCAAAGTAAAAGCCGACCTCATCAAGAGTTGGGGAGGGCCTCATCTTGACAAAGGGCCCAAGAAAAACTAACTAAGCTAGAAATAGAAAGATAACCTCAACCAAGCATGGATAAAGATCTTTGGTTATGAAAAGATGGGAGAAAAATCAATCTTCAATAACCATTTCAACAAAAAGCGATATGGAGAAAATAGAGAAACTAATGGAAATCAAATTAATCCAAGCATAATGAAAAAGATGACTGAAGAAAGCATTCCTTTATTGATGTCGAGGTCCTTTGCAACACTGAGGTCCACAAGACCACAAAAAAAAAAGATTGAAAGAGAGGAAAAAGAAGTCAAAGATGTCAACAGACATTCAACTAACGCAGAGTGAAAATGAAGAAAGGTATCATTTCATTAAATCAAAGTTAAGTACAAAATGGAGGTCTGCAAGACTGGTTACAAATGTAAGAAAGAAAAAATTGAAGTTCTAAGATAAATCTGATTCCTCAGACTTTGGACTACTGGCCATCACTAAAGATTCTTTTAGGCTAACAATCTCTTCTTTGAGCTCCTTTCTTCTCATCAGGTTGCCATGGAACATCCTATCAGTCCGCTGATAATTTTCTTTTGACGTCCGCAATCTTTTCCTTAAAACTTTAGTTTTAGCTTCAACATCTTTGACGGCTTATTATTCATAAACCAACTGAAGCTTCAACCACTGAACTTCATCTTTCTTAGTTCTGATTGATTCCAAGAGTTTGCCCATGATCCACTTCAAAGAAGCAATCTCCTCTGACTTCCTATTGGTGCCGGATTGATAGTTGTCAGCGAGCCGCTGTTGAAGTCGAGCCACCTCGCTGTTGGTAGTTCGGAGCTGCTACTCAAGTTTGGATATCCTACCACACCAGCCCACTTGGTAGGTCTCATAGGCAGACTCGACATCAGACAGCTGCTTTTGGATCATGAGAAATCTTTGGGACCAATTTCATTCCTACTGAGCCTTGTCGGTAGACCATGGTGAGCTCCCCTCCAGCAGTTGGATCTTCTCTCTCGCCGCCCTGAGCTCCGCTTCAAGGGAACTGGTCTTTGTAGTTAGCGCCCAAAATTTATCGCTAGCGCTTTTTTTATGCTTGGCTAATTTTCTCTTGAAGATGCCCTTCTTGATGCTGAAGCTTGCGGAGGCGAGTGACTTCAATTGTCGCCTCAGATGCATTCTTCCTGGATTTCTGAAGCTCATCCTCCATCTTCTTCAGCTTCTTCTTCAAATGGAGAATTTTTCTTTTATAGTCCTTGACTACTAGTTTCAAAGGGATCCCATGGGGCAAGGGCTCGGCGTTAGTCGGGGATGATGGACCTCGACTTTGGTTACTAAAGGAACTCTGAATAACATTTGCCACAGCACAAATGTAAAGGGGAAAGAAGTTCATTTTTTTTTCTTAAAATGTTTGAGTACACCAAAAAGAAAAGAAAAAAAAGTATAAGTAATCAGAGATTTTTGACCTTGGCCAGTTTAGCAGTAGGTGAGGTCGGTGCATTCCTTGTGGCCTCAAGCTCGGTTGCAGGTCCTGGAGCTTCAGGGATGGGTTCGATAACAGGAGAGTTGGCCCTAGCATTAGAAGGACCGGCTTCTTCGCTGGGCTCATCCGTCGAAGGTCAAGATCTATCTTTGAAAAGTTTTTCACAATCCTTCTCATGCAAATCTCGAATCCCTTCAAAAAAGCTTCCTAGACGAAGGCAATCTTGATGTCTTCCATTACTTTGGAGGACTTGAAGGCCTCGACAGCTCGCTTCTTCTCGGCGTCGACCTCCTCTTCAGCCTTCTTCCTTTTCTCCTACAAAAGAGACAAAGCCACCCTCAGCTTCGCAGAAACCTTCTCTGCTCTCCTCAATGCCTCTCGAAGGTGATTGATCTATGTAGTTTGTTCCTCTGAGGCTACCTTCAAACGATTGATCTCGGCCTGAACCCTTTCTATCTTTGCCTGAGCCTTACGAAGGACCTTGGAGAACTCAACTTGGTGGAGATCGGCCTCCTTTGAGTCAGCAAATAAGTAATGCCCTAGCAAGATAGAAGAAAATTAAGTCAGACCTCTAAGAGTACATCCCACATTCGATCAGGTTCGAAGGTATTAATTATCTCGAGGAAGGCAGCGAAGGACTCATCAAATCTTTCAGCATCCTCCTTCCAAACCATTTTATCAACAATGTACAGAAGGATGCTGGCCTTCATCAGGGATTGGACGACCTTCCAATCATCCAAGGAAGCTTGCTCCTGACCGGAGCCCTCACAACTTGAGTTTTCGGGCATCCTCCTTACCTTTTTTCTGATGGCATCTTTTTTCTTTTTCTTCTTCTCGATGACCTCACGCTGCTCAGGAGGTGCGGGGACCGCATCCTCTTGGGGCAAGGTCAGAGTTGGTGCTGCCACATCGACCTCTGGGATGGGTGCTGCATGGATCGGCATGGTTGGGATTGGCTCATCAATGCGAGCCTTCTTCGATATTTTTTCGATGGAGCTGCCCTTCCTCTTGAGGAACTTAATCTCCTTGGTCAGGCAATTCCACTCCTCAGGAGTCATTTCTGTAGAAGAAAAAATCAAAGTCAGAAAAAGAAAGGAGACCGTACACAATTGGTAGACCACAAAGAACTACCTACCAGATTGAGAGGACTAAGACTGAAGTTGAATTAGGTCTGATCATCTAGCAGCCTGGAGATTGGGGGAGCTTGATAGTTCTTTAGCTTATCGATCGAATTTCGATCCTCTTTCTCAAGTCTAGGAGCTCAGCGGATTGAATCCCTTATGTCGCCCCAAGAAGAAAGTCCTAGCTCTAAAGAAGGACACAAGATGAAGAAGAACTTCTCCTTTCAATTGTGAATAAAAGAAGGAGCGCCCTTAAGCAACCCCTTCTTGTCGACTTGGGGGGACACATACCATCAATTTTTGATGGTCGGATGGTGTTTGAAAGAGAAGAAGTTACAAAATACGAAGATGGAAGGTTGGACGTCGGTCATGGTATACAAAGATGAACCTAAATGAATTCGGTGCCATAGCAGTGAAGAAAATGCTCAAGAACTTAAACAAGTTGATTACAAAAAAAGGTATCGATAGCCGAAGTCCCATATGGAGGGTTTCAACATACAAACAGGTCTGGCCAGGAGGAGGAGAGCAAGCTCGATTGCTAGGATCAGAAAGTTCAAGTTTGCAATCGAAAGAAATTTCGAACTAGATCCTAATCAGTGAAAGGTCTTTAGGCCGAAGTTTGCATTGGATGGTATCAGGGACGAAGGATGGTCGAGGTACTTTTATAGATTTGGGGTCCTTATGGAGAGGATCTATTAAAGCTAAATGGGCCGAACTTGTAGAACCAGTTGATCAAGATTCTTCAGAGGACATGAAGATCAAGACAAAGTAGATAAAATCCCTGAAAAATTAGAGAAAATAAAATTTGAGACTCTCTTGAAGAAACCAAATGGGTAGAGATGCTAAAAGACATGAATGATCAAAAAGAAGGATTCAGAAACTGACCTAAATTGATGGAAAAGAATGGAGAGATGGTGAGCTCGAAGAAAATCAAGCGAGGAAGCCCCTGAGGATTGAAGGAGATGATGGAAGGCACTTGTATATTGGAGCAGGAGGAAGACAATGATCGGGAGGAAAAGAGAAGGAACCAGGATGAACTGGAACCCAAAGAAAAAAGATGAGCTTAAATAACCATAGGAGCCCAAGGCAGTTATGATTGCAGGTCTTCTTTGATCGATCTTAGCCTGACACGTGTCCCACTTATCATGACAGAGGGTTGGCAGCGGATGAAATCTTAATTGCATCGCACCTGGGACAGCGCTTCGATGGAAGTTTCAAAATTTATCTTTTCAGGTCACCTCATGGTAAGAAAGTTTCAGCGCCAGCACGGTAAATGCCAAAACCTTCTTTTCGATGGATGCAAAATGAGGAAAAGGACTTTGGCACTTTGGCATTCACATCTCTTTTCTTCCTTCCTTTGAATTCCAAACTCGAAAGTAGGGGGACTTATGTTGAGGGCAAACCCTCACCTGCCGAAGTCCCACATGACACCAAGTCTTAGGGTGGCCCCATCCGGTGGCGATAACCATGGCTAACTTCGATCAGTGTGGAATTCCTACCTAGCACCAAGATCGCAGACCTCCAACTTGGACTTGTTGGCTGACCTTCCATGTTCCAATCATCAACTTTCTCAGATAACCCCAGAATCTATGAAGGTCTTGCAGATTTCACCTGGACGAGCTCGAATGGTGATGGCGGCCCTCTAGAAAATTAAGTGTTCGAATCCAACACACCCTGGCTGGACGATAGAGCCTCTCTCTGGATGAACTTTGGCAACCTGTGAAGAGTAGAGGATTCTTAAATTCTTATATCGAGGATTCTGGATGTGCTGGCAAAAGGCCCTATCCCTCTTTTATTGGCCCTCAAACAATCCCTAGAATGGCCGAGCTTCAAAGAAATGGATGAGTGGCAAAAGTATCCTGGTTGTCCACCCTTAGCGACTGCCGACCGAGTTCCCTCATTAGCCAAACTCCTCTCAATTGCCAGATAATCGTCCGAAAGCCGAATTTCCTCCTGCCTTCGGTCTATCGAATTCCTCCAGTTTACACCTACTAGATCTTTCCTCTAGTTGCACCCCAGTCGGACAATCTTCTCCGATCGCATTCCCTTCCTCCAGCTGAATCCATCATAAACGAATTTCTTCTGATCAGTAGGCAAGCTCCTTTCGGCCGACCTCCTTCTATTTGACATTCTTCCAGTCGACTCCCTCCCAAGTCAGCCTTGCACCAATAGAACTTCTTCCAGTCGTCCAAGCAGGTTCCTTCTAGTTGAATTTCTTACTATCACCCAGAAGAACCTCATCCTCTACGTAGGTTCAACTCCCAGCTTAAGGTGAACTAGCCTATATACCGACGATCTCAAAGAAGCCCGGCTAGACAATCTCAAACATTTTGAAGATGGTTGAAGTTTTGTTTCGTGGACGACGCGCCCCTTCCGATCGAACTTCTTTCAGATGAATTCCTCTAGTAGCGCTCCTTCCAATAGAAATCTTTGTAGATAAACTCCTCCAGTCGTGCTTCTTCTGGATGATCTCCTCCAGTCGCATTCCTCCCGATAGTGCTCCTTCTAGTCGCAGACTTACTTAGTCCCTGCTACACCAGTCAGCTAGAGCCACCTAAAGGGATCCCATCAAATCACTAATTCATAACAACCGCTCCGCAAAGGATGGTGCACAGAATCTCAGATCTCAATTTAGGAGGCATCTGCTTGCATGCGGCCCAGAAGGCTTCCGAACTCCTTGAAGCCGCTAGACTTTGCCCCAATAAACCTCAGCCAGTCATGAGTCTACTACATACACTGAAGTCTCCAACTTACATTCGAACTTCAGCAAAGGGATCTCCATCACCTACAAGTTGCGATAAATGATAACTCATCCTTCCATAACAAACTTCACGTGGTCTGAATTGTCCGCTATCAGGTAGTTACGGCTGTCACCATCAGTTTGTTATAAGATCTATTTATAAAAAGGATGCTCCAGATACATTTTCTCTAGGCTCTCATTCTCTGTCTTGTTACTCTGTTTCTGAATTTTCTGAGCACTCCATTTCTATTGGCTAGAAGAGCTGACTTGATCGTCGGAGGATCTTGCCAGAGCCACCACTTCCAACTCCGGGTGAGACTTTGTTTTGCAGGTCACCGACGGCGACTCCTTCTTTTCCAAGTTCAGTTTGATCTGGCGTCAATCAGATTCTGGATCAATAGGATCGATCACCAGCGGCAACTCCTTCTTTCCCAACTCCAGCTTGATCCGGTGTCAACTAGATTTTGTACCAATAAAAGTCATTTGTCTGAACGCAATAATAAGCATGTAAGCTCTTTGGCGATGGGTTTGGGCCCCATAATTAATGTTTTTTTGCCACGTAGTAATATGTTAAAAATTTCTTGGCTTGATGTGGTGTTCATGTCATGATCCAATCAAACCCTTGTGAATGATGGAGGTGATTTGTTCTGGGGTTTGTCGGAGCTGCAAAGGAAAGATAAATGTCATATGGGGCCACAAGTGAGTCAAGGTGGTTGTGTGGTTAATAAGAGGTGTTGAATACCTAATAATTTTTCCTTGTCCAGTGGTTGTCCCCGCCTTAAAAGTTAGCAAGGGACTTGATGCCCTTGTGGATCTCACCATTCCCTTATGCCATTTTGAAGGGAGTTCTGGTGCCACCATGCAACACCCCACAGCAATGATCGTGTTATAATGTGTAATGGAACGCATATCGTTGTTATCATCAAACATAGGCTTAATGTCTAGTTATTGTGCCCAAATTTAACTACCATTTACCGTTTTGGGAAAAACAATGGACATTATTTTACACAACTCAAGCCTTATTCTAGGATTTTTTTTCAGGTAAAGAAATATGATTACAGTACCAATTTTAGTTTTCACAAATGGGTAGATAATATTAAGAAAGTAATAATTTTGTTTAACATCATTTTTTCGAATATTTGGAAAGTAAGGGGAAGTTTGGTTGAGAGAAGTTGAAAGCTGGAATGGAAATGAAAATGAATAGCTCCTATTCCTGTAGCTATTCCAATTCTCATTTGTGATCAGGAACTACACAAAAGTGTTAGAATGAAGATCTGAATCCTTATGAAAGAGCAGGGATTGTATTTTAGGGGTATTGGATCAATCTCATGCCATTCCAATATTAGAATTGGAATGAAACTCCTTCCAACCAAATGGTTGGAATGAGTCTCATCCATTTTTATTTTCATTATGGATCCCAACTTCTTCCAACCAAATACACACTAAAATAATTTTCCTGTGTGATGATGGTTGTAATGTTTTGGCTCCACATGGATGAGGGATGTGGTTGGCTGTGGCAGCGCAGGAGTTGGTGCATCAAGCAACCGATGCGGTAAATGGAGCCCTATCTCATTCGTGTTTGGTTTGGGTACGTAGGGTTCGATTATGATCTTGTCAGATTGAGGCATTGAGACCAAATATGAACAATTTTTTTATCCAGTCGGGGGCTATGCCCTGATTCCGATTAAATTAAAAAATCAGCAAGACTAGGCGTGATGCTGCTGAGCTGAAAAAGTTTAAGTACCACACCATGTATTCTGCCATCAATCGGATTCCCAGATATCGTAATAGGTAGACAAGTAACATGCATTAATTCATGCTTCCACCTCTCGCTTCCTCTTTGGATGCAATTCTCATCCAACCCCGATGAAAAACATCGACGAATCGGACCTCTTCGTCTCCGTGCAAGCTGGGGACTCAATGATCACAAAACGACAAACTTGCCAAATGCCTAAGCCTTTTAAAAGGAATCTAAGACCAGTTCCCTAAGAATATTTTATCTCGAGCTACATGCATTCTGTTATGACAACGAGCCGACAAAGATTTTGTTTTTTTTCTCTCAAAAATATAATTGGAAGTTGAATTATAGCTCTATTGGGTGTAGATCCTCTCCTACCGAAGTTTAGAAAGATGTTAAATCTTAGGACGACTTCATCCAATGACAGTGGCTATGACCAACTTCACTCAATGACTCCAAAATCGGTAAGGACCTCATTGTCTATGCAGACTCCATCAACCGTATGCCCTTCGAACTTCCATCAGTCGGATTCCTTCCGAACTCTTTCAGTGGGTCTCTTTCTAGATCTCTCTAGCATATCTCCCTCCGGACGACCCTCTCCAGTCGCACTCCCACTGGACGAACTTCTCCAAGCTACCCTCTTTTCGGATGTTTTTCTTCAATCGGGTTCCTCCATTAGAACTCTTTCCAGCCTCCAGCCTTTTGGACTCCTTCAGCAACGTGCCTTCCGGACTCCTCTAGTGGAACTCCTGTCAAACTCCATCTAGTGGCCCAAAGGACTTGTTGGGGGCAAGACACCCCTCGTCGAAGTCTTTGACTGCCGACCTCATTTCTGCTAGGATTTGTCAATCTTCTCAAAGATGAGTTTATGCTGCAGAGCCTCCCGAATGCATACCAAAGTTTGACGGCATGAGCTTGAATGATGAAGGAGAATTACTGCTATACTAATACTATCCTTTGACTGAAGGTGAGTAAAGGGACCTAAGCCATTGTCCTTCTAGATGAACTCCACCTATTGAACACCTTCTGGATGATCTCCCTCCAGTCGCTAAGCAAAATCTCTTCAACCAACCTCCTTCTAGATGATCTTCTTTCAGCCGCTAGGCAAGCTTCCTTCAGTCGATCTCCTTCCAGCCGTCTAGGAGGATCTTGTCGCTTGCTTAAATTTAACCTACCAACTCAATGCGAATCAACTTATATGCGGACGATCTCAAAGGAGTTCGAACCTCTCTAGAATTGTTGAAATCTAAAAGCTCCTTACTGTCGACGTCTACCTCATCCAAACTTCAACTATTAAATTTCAGCAGACCGACGCATCGCGATAGTGGACACTACTCTTCATAACAAACTCCACCTGACCTGAGTAGCCCACTACTAGGCGGTTATGGTTGTCACTATCAGTTTGTTACATGCTTTGTCTATAAAAGGGATCCTCTAAATATATTTTCTCTAAGCTCTCATCCCCTTCTTAATGCTCTGCTTTTTTGTTTTCTGAGCACTCCATTTCTATTGGCCAAGAGAGTTGACTTGATCATCGGAGGATCTTACCAGATCCACCACCTCCGACTCTAGACGAGACTTATTTTGCAGATCGACGACGGCGACCTTGTCTTCTTTGACTCCAGCATCAACTCCGACATCAACCAGATTTTGTGCTAACAAAATTGGTGCTAGAGGAAGGGCTCCTTGAGCCCCTTTTCTAAAAGAAGTGCTCAATCGAATTTGTCTACTCTCTTCTCTCAATCTTTAAAAATCCATCTCTGTATGACTTTTCCTAGCCACAGGGCTGCCTCCAAGGAAGATAGCCACCTGGAGATCCACCACCTTCGTCGCCAGATCTGAACCAGATCTGCCCACTCCAACACTATCATCGACACCGCAACCTCCCCCATCGACGGCCATGATGGATTCAGAGCAATTCAACCTACTAGTGCAACAGGTCCCGGGTCTCACCAAAATGGTGTAGGCCATGCGGCAGCAGTCGGCGGTGGTGCAGCTGGAAAACCCCTCAACAGAATTCTAGGAAGCCATCCCGAGATAGCATACTTGGGTTAGCAAGTCCTTCACTCCTGGGAAGAAGAAGAGAAAAGTGGAAGACCCCTATTCTGACCATGATTCCTCCTCCCCTAGGAAGACCTTCTCCATCTACAGTTGGAAGCCCTTCGAAACTCATGATCGAGATGATGTCCTTGATCGAAAGCTTCAAAAAATGGACCGATAGATTAAAGAACTTCACCATGCTGTCCTAACTCACCATGACAACATCTGCACCGATCCCTCTTTCTCTTAGAGAATTATGCAGAAATTGATCTAGCTGAACTTCAAGCTTCTTCAATTCGAGAGCTACGATGGGACCACTAATCTGGTTGACCATCTAGAGGCCTTCCGAACCATGATGCTGCTCCATGGTGCACTAGATGCTATCTTGTGTCGAGCTTTTCCATCTATCCTGAAGGGAGCAAAAAGGAGCTAATACTCGATGCTGAAGTCGGATTTGATTTTCTCCTTCGATCAGATTAGCCATTAGTTTGCAGCTTATGTTGTTAGTAGCCTCCATCCCAGGCGAGGTTTGGACTCCCTCATCAACATCAAGCAGCAGGGGGAAGTCCATCTGAGCCTGTGTCAACCGCTTCAATGCTGCTGCTCTAGAGGTCTGAAACTTAGATCAATTTGTTGCCATGGTTGCGCTAAAGGAAGGCCTTCAGAAGAATGATCTGCTATTTTTTCTAGAGAAGAAGTATCCCAAGAATTTTATTGATCTGCTTGCTCAGGCTGAAGGTTATGCCCGAGCTGAAGAGGTCTTCAAATTGAAGGATGAGGAAGCCATGAGAGAGCAGCAGATGGGCGAGTCAAGCAAGCCCATGGTTGAAGAGAAGCCGAATGAAGTTTGGCCATACTTTTGGACTTCCCTTGAGCACAAGTGAGCTTGAACCCCTCCTCGAGCTCGCCATCAAAGGAGTCTTGACAGAAGGGCACGAAGGAGCTCTCCCTGCAGAAGGTTCCACAACTATGCTTTTCTCATTGCTCCAAAAACTTAGGTGCTGATGAAAATCAATGAGCAGCTGCCGAGGCCAGAGCGGATGTGCACTCATCCTGAAAAATGCTGAAGAAAAAATAGATTTTCTTACCGCAGGGTGCATTTGATCGGATTAAATTTACAGTAGAATAATTTAAAAAAAATTTCTATGATATGATCAGATATGAGAGTTCTCAGATCTAATTAGATTGATCTAAAATTAGAAGTAAAATAAAAATAAAAATAGTGACAATAATTATCATCTGATCGGGGAAATCGTTTATCAATTGTGATGATTTGACGACTGATCCAAGATTTTGATTGAGCTATGTACGCATCCGACCTCTATTGGTATCCACTCGGGTTAGATCTAGAAGTCTCCTCCTTCTGGATCTGATCTCCAAAGATCAAATTTGATGTCTTCCCATAGAACCTTCAAAATAAATTTTGAAGGCTGCGCGTTCGTCTCATGAACATCATTGTCTCTCGCTGATCTTCATGCTAACGGAACTTGATCTTTGCTCGCAGGTTTTGCCCAACTCTTAGGCATGGACAAGAGGGAGAGGATCAGATGAGGGAGGTGTGGAGATGAATATTTTGGTAGGGGTTCACCGTGAAGAAATCGGGATACACAACAGCTTGCATAGGGCCTTATTTATAGATCTAGTCAAGAGTCCCTTTGCATATAACTTTGAACAGGTCAAAGCTTAACATGCAGAAGGACTCCTCCATGATCTCCATGCCCCACACCCTCTTTTTTTTAGATTTTTGTCACACAAAAATAAAGGAAAATGGCATGGAACAATTTGGGATAAGAATAAATTGGCGCACAACTCTTATCTCCCAAGAGTTTGAACTATTCAAACTTTTGACCCATTCAAACTTGATTTGAATGGGACACCTCCATACATATCCATATGGGGCGCATGGTCAAAAGGGGAGTGCACCCCTTATTCCTCATGTAAATCCCATATGGATGTACATCCTCAGATAAATTCTAGGGGGCGCACGCCATATCTCTTCTTTCCTGCATACTGGGTCAACATTTGACCCTTATCCTATTTCCATCTTATGGGATTAAGACATAATCTTTTCAAGTCCCATCCAATGGATTTATGTCAAGTCCTAATCAAGTTAGAACAAGCCTTGACCAAGCCAAAACTCGGTCCAATCAAATCAAGAAAAATCTATCTAGAATTTCTGGGAGAGGCTTGTCCAAATTTTATCTCAAGATTTTAGGACAAGCCTTAATATAGCAAAGACAACCCTTATCTTGTTCCTATCTTATAGGATTTAGGACAAGTCTTGATCAAGTCAGGATAAGATCCAGTTAGATCAAGACAAATCTCTATAGAGTTTTTGGATAAGCCTTATCCAAATAGTTCCATAAATTAGTAGGTCTTGTCCTGTTTCCATCCAATGGACTAGGACAAGCCTAGATCAGGTTAGGATAAGACTTTTCTGATCTAGACAAGTTTTAGTCAGACTAGGACAAATCCATACAAGGCTTTTGGATGAGCCAAATCTAATTTGGCTTAGTTGAGATGACCCAAAAAGACTATAGAAAGAGAATGTTAGGTTTAATCGTGTGCTAGCATGATTTTCTTGAATCTAATCCAAATCAATCAAACTGGATTAGCTCAATTGATGACATCCAGATCCAAACCTTTATTTATGTGACCTAATTAGATTCAGTTCTGTATGATAATGGGACATGTCATGATCTCCATCATCGGAACATCTTTCGATGGACTAGAACTCTTTTGATTCACTCAATTAGAATCGTTGATCATCAAGATAATTCTAATTGGTCCCAATATCCACCAGTCATATCTAGCAGTATATGGTGGCAACCCATCAAAACTGAATAGCGAACCTCTCGGTGCATCTACCTATGTGATTGGATTCTTCTATCATGAGTTCTGATGGGATTAGGGTTAAGGTGAACTCGTCAAACCCAACATCCATCATATGAATGAATCATTCGATTTGAGTTTGATGTGAAACTCTAATAGAAACTCCTTTCTATTATTTCACACTACCATGGCCATGGGTTTTAGAACTCGATTTTATGATCATCATTGGTCTACTCCTCCTCTATCGAGGTTGATAAATCCCATCTTGGTGCGATCCAATTTCTATAATGAACATGCTATAATCAACATACACCTCAAGATTTCGAATGGCTAGGAGACCGAGTTATGATGTAGTCAAACTATAACATCCTCAAGGTGAACTATCAATGCACCTCAAGTCAAAGAACCAGACACATGACTGCAGCATTGAGCTAGTCATCGACGAGAAGGTAGGCTCTCTTATGACTGCTCGGGGTGGTCATGCTCAGTGCCCTCGTTCTCTAACGAGTATCTGTACTCTCGCTCTGATGTCTCCATACTATAGACTCAAGACTTATTTATTCTAAGAAAGCAATCATATATCGATCTTTTAGATCAATCACCATCTTCATGATGATCCTACGATTGGGAGCACTTTATAAGTTAATTATGATAACACATGCCTTAAATTCTCAACTCTTGAGAATATATGTTATTATGCGTATTAACTCAATGGATGTATCACAGACACTTTATATACAATATGATATAATAAATAACTCTTTAATTAATTTTAAGTCAAAATTATAAAAATATTCCTAAAAAGTATTTAACAAGTGTCAGTCAATCTGACTTCTAGGGCACACATCTAACAAACTCTCACTTGATCTAAAGTCAATTGGCTACAAATCTAAGTCCCATCTTCTCAATGTGGACTTAGATCTTTTGCGAGCCAAAAGGCTTCGTCAGTGGGTCAACCGTAAGGTCTATGAAGTTGACTCTCTTAATCTCAATGTATCCTTCTTGAGGTAATCATAGATTAGGTGGAACCATCTTCTTGAAACTCTTTCAACTTACTATACCACCAGTGCATAGGAACAAACTTTTAGACATTGACTTTCGATCATCTTTATCAGACATAAAGTCTGAGTCTGTATACCCTTGGACCTAGAGTTACCATGCTGAACTTCTTCAACACCTCTATTTGAGTGACCCAGCATCCTCTTCAGTCTATCTCTATAGACCTTAAAAAGAATGACACCTAATCTAGGTCTGACATAGAAAATTTCTTAGATAACCATACTTTGACCTATGTCATCATGGGAATATCATTCTCAATCAGGAGGATGTCATCCACATACAATATGAGGAAGACAACAATGCTTCCACTAACCTTCTTGAACATACTTGATTTCTCCTCATTCTTGATGAAACCAAACGATTCAATTACATCAAGTATTCCAACTCCAAGATGCTTGCTTGAGTCCATAGATGGACCTTTGCAGCTTGCAGATCTTTGTGATCAATATCAGTGGATGTGTAAATAAATGACTGTTCCATATAAATATCTTTCTCAAGATATCCAATTATAAACTCCGTTATCACATTCATCTACCATATTTCGTAATTAAAATATACTGTAATGGCAAGCAATATGCGAATGGTGACCACTGATGAGAAGATAACCTTATATCCTTTCACTACTAGCCTAGTCTTGAATGTCTATACATTCCCATCTACACATATCTTTCTCTTGAAGATCCATTTACACCCAATAGGTACTATACCTGAAAGGAATATGCCCTCAAGCTAATTTATTTTTTGGGATGTTCTTTGTCTTTCAGACTCATGTAATGATATTTTTAAAATAAAAGCATTTATTTCATTATATGCAGTGTCTTATTATTTATTTAAGATTATGATGAACCCTATAAATTAGGGCTATGATTTTAGGATTATGATGAGATCATACTAGTGAGATCTAAAAAATCTTAAAATTCTAATTTAAATATTCCTAGTCAATGGGACATTGAGTTAGGGATCAATGTTTTTCGATAAGACTAGCACATTCTTTGTATGCTCGATTGAGAGAGTGATTGATCTCACAATAACTTATGTATGATACTAATACAAGAATGTGGGTGCTCATTAGAGAATGAGTTCACTGAATTGATCCAAATTGAGAATATCTAATGGAGTCTTATCTACATGTCAATAGATGGTTCTCATAGTGGAATTTGTGCATGTAATCCTTTGACATGAAACTACCATAGAATCTTATATATATAAATCCATATTTTGGTTCATACTCATTCATGACTCAATTATGTACAGGATGATCTGGATATGGTAGATTATATATATGAAGGTTGTGAGTAGGTTAACATGGAATCGATCTCTCCTGGTAAGAGGAAATTGCATCCTACTTGCTTCAAACAAATGATGATTCAGGAAGACTTTGATCAAAGTATGATGAAAAATTAGAAATGGTTTTTAATATTTCATTAAATGAATCATCATAATAAGATTGAAAGAGAAATGAATATGATATTGGGGTTGACATATTTCCATACTCAGAGTTATATTCAGGATGCAGGAAGATCGAAGGATCTAGTTGCATGGTATTTTCACTGAAGGATATTTTTGGTATTTTCATCAAAATTTTACATCTTTCAGATAGTCATGATACATTGCTAGACGTCAATCATATCTTATAAATTTGATTAAATTAAAATTTTTAATTTAATTATTAAATTAAAAAGTGTTCTAAATTAAGTCAAATTGGGTTGGCTGGTTTTGACCTAAATCAGTTTGGTTGAGTTCTAACCAGATTAGGTCAGATCACACCCAGACTCACTACTGGTTAGATGTGAAACCCAATGGATCACACATAAAGAGAATTGATTAAGGATCTAATTGGATTAGACCATGTTTGCAAGATGAACATGCTAGCACATGTTGCAAACCCTAGCACCTGGTTTCGAATTGGATTCGAATTAGCTTCCGATTTGGGCTAATTAAGATCTGATTTGAGCTAAATAGGATTTGGTCTTGAGTTGGATTAACCTAGATTGATTGGGCTTCAGATTGGGTGCCACATACCTGCATCCCATGTGCTAGAGAGTCTCTCTCTTGCATGTGGGAAGTCTTTCATGCGCAAAGGACTCTTTGGTGCATGAAATAAGTTGGCGCCTACCTTCTTTGACTTTTTTAATATTGTTATATCACGTAAACTTTTATATTGGCATGGACATCAGATATGGGGTGCAGAAGAGTCCTTCTGCAGATGAAATTTTTTTTTTTTTTTTGCCCAAGATGTTTTGTCGTCCATGAGTCCTTGCCGCTTTGGACTCCTTGCTGCCCAGTTCTTCTTTACGCCTCTTGGGACTTTGACTATTCAAAGTACATCTCCATGCCTTCTTGATGAATGGGCATCCCTTTAAGAGCCATTAGATGGCCATCTAATCTGATCCAAACCTTTGAATTATGGTGCCATATATTTATGCATTGCGACTCTTCATAGAAAAACTACGTAGAATTAGTCCGAAGAGTCCTTCTATTTTAAGGCACCTCTTGGACTAAGTCTACATAATTTTAAAAGGTTTAAAATTTAGAGAGGCATGAGATTGGCTGATGAGGCATGAGAATTTGATGAGGAAAGGGCATGAGATTTTTTGTTGGCACCCCTACATACATTATAAATAGGGATGTACACCAAGAGTCCGACAGAGTGAAAATTATCTTTCTTTCTTACAAGGGTTTCTTTTTGTCCAATTTTGTTTCTTCCTTTCTCTTGTCTAGACCTTGTCATTATAAGAACAAGTAGTCATCTTAAGACTAAAGAGATTAGGAAGGAAAATTAAGAAGACAAAAGAAAAAGAAAGATAGATAAGGAGAGGCAAGGAAGGTGACATAAAGGCTAAAGAAGGTCTAGCCCTTTTAATTAAAGTTCTTATTATTAGAACTCTAATAATATAAATCAGAGGTGCTGGTGTCTTGATTAAGTCTCTGTGTAGATCAACATTGGAGGATGAACATGGGCACCTGGTGGAAATCCTGATGGACTGCTACCGACGATCAGGATCAATTTAGGGTTTAGCGATAAGAGGTATGTTCTAATACTTTCTCTTATGTTACAATTGCATGTTATATGATTTAATTGCTAATGAGGTGGTCCTAGGGTTCGGATTTGGTTTATTTGATTTCTTATTTTTGCTTTGAAATTCATGCTTCCGCTCTGTTCACCAAACCCATCTGTGGTATCAGAGCAAGCCTTATTAGGTTAAATCATATAATGCTTTGCTTATAGTATAATGGCATAAATGAAAAATATGATATAATATTTTTAGCATATTTTAATTTATATGATGAGATCATATTCTTTTTCTTATCATAATGAGATTATGTTGTATATATTATTCTGTATAGGTTGCCCTGATATAGTGGAAAGTTTTTACTATATAATGATGGTTATCCTAGAATAATTATACATGTTAATTGACATATATATATTTTATCATAATTAATGCTATTATGCATTTAGTTTATTTTAAATCAATATGTAAATTGAGACCTTTTAAACCTCTCTATAAAAAATTATATTAAGTTGTAGTGTAATTAAACTTTAGCTAAATCAGTCAGGATGTCTAATTGATCAATTGGTGTCTAGGAAAAATGGTTCTTGATTGGTAAAGAGAATATGGTTTTTTAATTGATTCCATTATCTAACCTGGCCAATTTATTGATGTCTAAGGAAAGCAATGGGGGGACTCCCATTTCTCTCCCATTTACCTTGCCGATTCGATTAATTTAATTCCAGATTGAAATGCTTAATATTATATTCACTACATTAAGGCGTTCCTTCATACTAGTTTGTTATTATGTCCAAAACCATATTAGTTCTGTTGTGTAACCACAAGATCTATCATGGAGAAAGATGTAATATTAATTTAGTGCATTGAGATGCTTACAGCATTTTGAATATACTACTTTGTTGTGTAACCACAAAAGTAGTTATATTTCAATTTTGACTGTATAGAAATGAAGGATTCTATTTAAACTAAAATATTAAAGTTTGTTGTGCTAACACAAGGCTATTAATATTTTAGAGGCAAAAGATTTTAAGAGTTGCATAAAATGCAATTGGAAAGAGTTTCCTACTTTTGAACTTATAATAGGTTTGTTTTGCAACCACAAGACTTTTTATAAGGAATTAGAATCTTATTCTCACTAAGAAAATTAATAAGAGGGTTATGATTTTTAGTGGGAGACATAATTAAATTAAAGTCTTAATTTAATTATGTTTTATCATAATAAATTATTTGTTTATATATTATTTTTTATTATGTAGATTAAATGACTTCTTCACTTTCATTACGTTCAATTTTGAATTCAAATAAATTGACTGGTCAAAATTATGTTGACTGGTTAGAAACCTAAAAAAAGTACTCAGTCAAAAAAAACTCTCCTATATTCTTGATGCCCCTGATCCCAAGCTATTAGAAAATGATGCCATAGATGAAGATAAATCCACATACAAGATGTGGCAAAATGATTTCCTTACTGTCAAATGCATTATACTTGCCTCTATGAATAATAAATTATAGAGGTAGCGTGATGGCATGGACACTCAGTCCATATTGCTAAATTTAAAAGAGCTTTATAAAGAGCATAGTAGGACTGCTAGATATGAGATATCTAAGAAAGTATTTTGTGCAAGAATGACAGAAGGAACATCCATACAAAATCATGTTTTGATGGTAATTGACCTAATCACTCGATTAAGTGAATTAGGTTTTGTAATGGATGGAGAGTTAAGTTAGGATTTGATCCTACAATCACTCTCAGAATCATTTTCTCAGTTTGTCATGAACTATCACATGAACAAATTGAATTCTTCATTGCCTGAGCTGTTAAATATGCTCAAGACAGCAGAAAGCCATATCAAGAAAGATAAGGCTCCTCTTCTTCTTATGGAAGGAATCTCCAAGAAGAAGGTAGGCAAAAAGGGTTCAAAGAGAAGGTTGAATCCTAAAAGTGGTATAAATAAGAAGAAAAAGGGGAAGAAGATCTCTGGACAAATGACCTATTTTCATTACGGCAAAGCAGACCATTGGAAGAGGAATTGCAAGGCTTACCTTGCAACCGTAAAGTCTAGTGCAAATAATGCACTAAAAGGTATGTATGAGATACATACTATATTATCATTAAATTCTTCTATTTCAAATTCTTGGGTATTAGATACTGGCTGTGGTTTTCATATCTGTAAATCTTTGCAGGGACTGCAGAAAATTAAGAGTTTGAAGAAAGATGACTTCAAGCTCTATGGCGCTGGAGAAGAGTCTATCCAAGCAGAAGCTGTAGGGACAAATATATTGAAGTTACCTTATGAAAAGATCTTAGAGCTTTCAAATAGTTATTATATACCTAAGATCATTAGAAATATTATATCTATACCCTTGTTATTAAAGCAAGGTTATAGTCTTAATGTAACGAGCGAAGGTCGCTCGATCAAATATTCTAATGAAAATATTTGTTTTGGTATATTTAGCAATGGTTTGTTGACTCTATGTTTGGATGATAATATATTTCATATTGATGAAAATAGAAAATGTAAGAGAGATGACATAAATAATACTTTACTTTGGCATTGTCGATTAGGTCATATTAGTGTCTTAGATCTGAAAATTCATAATTTTTAGATCTAATTAATTTTATAAACTTAATTCTTAATTAAGTCTAAGGGTTCAATAGTAAAACATGTATAAAAAATTCTAGGATTTTAGGATCTAGAATTTTGCAGAAAAATAAGTTTTCGATTTCTGATTAAGGATAAATATGCAGCACCCCTACACGCTATAAGAGCACCCCATCGAATGGAAAGAGGGGGCCTTTAAACCCTTTTTACTCTTATGACCGGACGGCCAAGGGAAATGCCTTAATCAGAACTATGAACTATACTATAAAACTATTAGATCTAAAGTATATAACTATTACATGATTTAAGATCTAATTTATACATGCTTTGCATACATTGTAGGAACCAGATCTAGGGTTTTATAAGTAGATTTTGAAAACTTTTTCAAGATTTTATAGTGAAAGACCTAAAAAAATTAAATATTTATTTAAATAAATATGTAAATACCTAGATCTCAGATCTATTATATGATCAAGACATGATATTAAATCAAAAATTAAAATCAAATAAGAAAGTAGAAGGTTGATCAAATCAACCTAGATCTATACTACATCAAATGCAGGTATGAAGTTAATAGATCAGATCTATTACCTGAGCAAGTTAGATGTTCTAACTTACTGATCTAGGCTTTAGGATGAATTCATGAGCCGCACACACATTCGGTCTCTAGAAGTCGTCCACACGAGCCTATGATCTCTAATCTGAAGTTCGATGCTGAAAATCAGCACAACATGCTAGTACTGTGCTGATCCTTCTTCGACGGTCGATCCGATGCTCCCTTCTTCAAAATTTGGACTCTCCAAAATATGAAAAGAAAGATGAGAGTTTACTGATCTGAGACTCTCTTAGAAAAAACTCAAAAAAGAAGAAGAGATTAAAAATAAAATAGCCCTAGAAGAAGACCCTCTTCTTCTTCTCTTTTCTCTCACCTAGACACCTAGTTTGGTGTCTATGGAACCCCCATGCCCAAGGACCCTCTGAAGGGAAATCCTGATTTCCCGGTCCAGGTTCGTCCAGATCTGATTAGATCAAGAGATATATTTCAAAATTTTTTTCTCTTGATCTCAATCAGATCTTGATATGTTTCAGATCTGATTCTTATTATTTTAACAAATAAAATAAAATAAGATAAATTAAATCAAATTTAATTTACCTGATTTGGGTAATCCTATTACCCTGTAGATGATCCTGATTGTAGCGGAAGGTTCTGGATCTTAGCCACGCAAGCGCCTGGCCTCTACCGGTATCCACTCGGGTTGGATCTGGAGAACCTCTTCTTCTCTATCACACCTCCAAAAATCAGATCTGGATCTGATTTGGAGGATCTTCAAAACTCTTTTGAAGATCTGCAGTCGTCCTTTTGCAGCAGCGCAGCCTTCTTGCTTTTGATCGCCTTTCCTTGATCTGAATCGCATCAAACTAAGTCCAAAACACTTTTGGATGTGGAGAGCAAGGGGAGAAGAGAGTATGGCATGGAGAAGGAGGGGAGAGGCAGCCTTGGACGTGGGAAATCTCTTTCAATAAGACTTTTTACTTCGAATTAGGGTTGGGCGCAGGGTCTTATTTATAGACTAAGCGTGATCCAACTCTTCTTCCTCTCAACCAATCACAACCCTTTGTGAAATCAGATCTAAATCTAATTGGTTGAAAAAGAGACCCCTGGATTCCTCCTTAGAGGGCGCCTAAGACCAGTCAAACTGGATTCTTAGTAGAACTCTGATTGGAATCCTAAAGGGAGGTGGAGTCCTTGTCCAACAAGGACTCCTAGGCGCCTCCTACTTGGGCTCACGCCACCCTTGGCGTGCGCCCTTCTCCTTGCCAGGTTCTGGCAGGGGGACAAGCCCCCACCAGCTCTCCAATAGGTGCATGACATGTGGTCAAAAGTCAAAGGGTCAATGGTCAACGTTTGACCAGTCAAAGGTAGACTTTTGACCAAAGTCAAAGAACAAGAAATGGCAGGTGACCAAAAATGGCAGGTAATGTCTTACAAATAAGACAACCTATTCTGACTTGGACAACCTCCAGTCAGACCATATGAAGGCCTCTGATTGAGCACAAACTCCTTTGGCTCAGTCAGGACAACTTATTTATGATAGTAAAAGAAGAACGTTAGGTTCAATCGAGTGCTAGCACGATTTTCCTTGAACCTAATTGAATCTCATTCAGATCAATTGAACTAGATCAGTTCAATTGATGATCACCAGATTCAAACCCTTGTTTGTGTGACCCAGTTAGGTTCAGTTCTGTATGGTAATGGGATATGTCATGATCTCTATCATCGACATCATCGAAACTCCTTTCGATGGATCAGAACTCTTCTGATTCGAACAGCTAGAATGATCGATCATCTAAATCATTCTAATTGCTCCCAAAATCCACCAGTGACACCTAGCAGTATATGGTGGCAACCCATCAGAGCTGAATGCGAACCTCTTGGTGCAGCTACCTGTGTGATTAAGTTCTTCTATCTTGAGCCCCGATCAGATTAGGGTTAAGGTGAACTCGTCAAACCCTAGTCTCTGTCATATGATGTAATCATTCGATTCGAGTCCAATGTGAAAATCTAAATAGAAACTCTTTCTATTATTTCACTCTGCCATGGCCATGGGCTTCTGGACTTGATTCTCATGATCATCATAGGGCTGCTCCTCTACCACCGAGGTAGATAGATTCCATCTTGATGCAATCCAGTTCCTACAATGAACATGCTATAGCCAACATACACCTCAGGGTTCCATATGGCTAGGAGACCGAGTAATGGTGTAGTCAAACTATAACACCCTCAAGGTGAACTGCCGATGCATCTCAGGTCAAAGAACCAGACACACTACTGCAGCATCGAGTCAGTCATTGACGAGAAGGTAGACTCCCTAATGACTACTCGAGGTGGTCACGCTCAGTGCCCTCGTTCTCTAACGAGTACCTGTACTCTCGCTTCGGTGTCTCCACACCGTAGACTCAAGACTCATCTACTAAAGAGAAGCGATTGTACACCAACCTTCCGGATCAATCACCATCCTCGTGATGATCCTATGGTCGGGAGCATTTTATGAGTTAATAATGATTATTCATGTCTTAAATTTTCAACTCTTGAAAATATGAATTATCATTACCATTAACTCAAAGGATGTATCACAGACACTAAATACACATATGTGATAGAAAATAACCCATTTTATTAATTTATAGTCAAAATTATAATTTTGCCCCTAGAAGTGTATTACAAGTGTCAGCCAATTCTGGCTTCTAGGGCACATATATCTAACAATCTCCCACTTGTCCTAAAGCCAATTGGCTACAAGTCTAAGTCCCATCTTCTCAAGGTGGGCTTCGATCTTCTGCTGGCCCAATGGCTTTGTAAGTGGGTCTGCCACATTATCTGTGGAGTTGACTCTCTTGACCTCGACATAACCCTTCTCGAGGTAATCGCGGATGAGGTGGTATCGCCGCTCAATGTGCTTGGATTTCTGGTGAGACCTCGGCTCCTTAGCAAGGGCTATAATCGCAGAGGAATGGCATCTGATGGCATGATGATGCAGTATCTTATACCATGGTTCTGCAGCTATGCAGGAACTCTGCTTCCATCTGCACACAACAGTAGACTCCCAGATGTCGACTTTCGATCATCTATATCGGACATGAAATCCGAGTCTGTGTATCCCTGGACTTGGAGTTCTCCGTTACCAAAGACCAACATCATATCCTTAGTTCTTCTCAAGTACTTAAGGATACATTTCACAGAAGTCCAGTGTTCTTCACCTGGATTTGACTGATATCTGCTTGTGACACTCACAGCATGGGCTATATCAGGTCGTGTACATAGCATGGCATACATGAGGCTCCCTATTGCAGAAGCATAAGGGATCTTGCTCATGCATTCTATTTCCTCAGGTGTGCTAGGGCACATCTTCTTGGAAAGATGAATACCATGTCTGAAGGGTATTAATCCCCTCTTAGAGTTTTCCATACTAAACCTCTTTAGTACTTCCTCTATGTACATCTTCTGTGAAAGTCCTAGCATCCTATTCGGTCTATCCCTATAGACCTTAATTCCTAGAATAAAGGATGCTTCACCTAGGTCTTTCATGGAGAATTCCTTGGACAACCATATTTTGACTGATGTCAACATGGGAATATCATTCCCAATAAGGAGGATGTCATCCACGTACAATACGAGGAAGACAACAGCGCTCCCACTGACCTTTTTGAAAACACATGGTTCCTCTTCATTTTTGATGAAACCAAACATTTTGATCACATCATTGAAACGAGTGTTCCAGCTCCGAGATGCTTGCTTAAGTCCATATATGGACCTTTGCAGCTTGCAAACCTTGTGATCAGTATCACTGGATGTGAAACCTAGCGGCTGTTCCATATAGATATCTTCCTCAAGATATCCATTTAAGAATGCCGTTTTCACGTCCATTTGCCATATTTCATAATCGAAATAGGCTGCAACAGCAAGCAATGTGCGGATGGATTTTAGCATAGCTACTGGGGAAAAGGTATCCTGATAGTCAATGCCTTCACGTTGACTATAACCTTTTGCCACTAGTCTAGCCTTGAATGTCTCCACATTCCCATCTGCACCAATCTTTCTCTTGAAGATCCATTTACACCCAATAGGTACTATACCTTCTGGTGGATCTACCAAGGTCCAGACTTGGTTTGAGTGCATCGAGTCAATTCTCTGACTTCATTGCCTCAAGCCATTTCTCGGAGTCGATATCTGATATCGCCTCGTTGTAGGTTTTGGGATCATCACCATGAGCACCATTACCTACGAGGAACATTTTCCTCTACATCCTCTGAAATAATACCTAAGTATCTTTCAGGGGGACGGGAAACTCTTTCCGATCTACGAGGTGGAGGAGGTAGTGTTCTTATTGGCTCAACCTGATTTGGTTCCACTTGGTCCTTAGCTCGTTCTGCTTGTGAGACTTTCTCATCAAGCTTAATCTGCTTTCCAATGCCGCTATCTTGAATAAACTATTTTTCAAGAAAGATGGCATGTCGACTCACAATCACATTGTGGTCTTCTGGAATGTAGAAATAGTATCCTAATGACTCTTTAGGATATCCTATGAATCGAGCTCTAAAGGACCTAAACTCTAACTTGTCCGCTTGTTGTCTTTTGACATGAGCCGGACAACCCCAAATTCTGAGATGACTCAGACTTGGTTTCTTACCGTGCCATATCTCATACGGTGTGGTAGGAACGGTTTTAGAGGGAACCCTATTCAGTAAATAGATTGAAGTTAATAATGAATGTCCCCAAAGAAAATCTGGGAGGTCTGTGAAGCTCATCATGGATCGAACCATATCCAATAGAGTCCGATTTCTCCATTCTGAAACCCCGTTGAGTTGAGGTGTTCCTGGTGGAGTCCATTGAGAGACTATGCCATTTTCCTTAAGATAGTCTAGGAATTCCCGGCTAAGGTATTCACCTCCTCGATCTGATCGAAGAACCTTAATGGGTTTTCCAGTTTGTTTTTCTACTTCATGTCTGAATTCTTTGAACTTTTCAAAGGCTTCAGACTTGTGTCTCATAAGATACACATACCCATACCTAGACAGATCATCGGTAAAGGTAATGAAGTAGACAAAATTGCCTCTAGCCGGCACATCAAATGGGCCGCACACATCAGTATGTACTAGGGCAAGGAGATCTGTGGCCCTCTCCCCATGTCCAACAAAAGGGAGTTTAGTCATTTTGCCTTGAAGACAAGATTCACAAGTTGGATATGACTCAAAAGTCAATGGACTCAATAGCCCATTTTTCTCCAATTTGTTAATCCTATCTTCTGCTATATGACCTAATCTCAGGTGCCATAGATATCTGTCGTTTGGACTATCCCTAGGTCGTTTGGCATTCACGTTTTGCTCGAATAATGAGCATACCTCCAGAAGGACCTTCCTTCTTGTTCTTCAGGGTGGCCAGGTAAGTAGGGCAGTTCCGCTTCCAATGGCCGTCGCTGTTGCAATGGAAACACTTTCCTTTGCCATCGGCCTTTTTCTTCGGTTCTGCCTTCTTCTTCTTTGATCCTTCCACCTTTTGCTTTTTCACAGACTTCTTTTTCTTTCCATAAGACTTTCTTTTGGAAGAAGTCCATTCCATAGCAAGAACTGAGCCTTTAGAACCTTTCATAGAAAGCTCAGCGGTAACCAGCATATTCATTAATTCGGCCAAGGAATTTTGAAGTTTATGCATGTGGTAATTCATGATGAATTGCCCATATGCATCAGTCAAGGATTGCAGAATAATATCATTCTGCAGGTCCAAGTCTAACTTCACACCGAGCTTCTCAAGCTCTTCCATGTCCTTGATCATTGTCAGACGGTGATCTTGGACTGACTGCCCATCACGCATCTTAGCCTTAAAAAGTCATTTCGTGACTTGATATTTGGCTGCGCGACTCTGTTCACCAAACATCTCCTGCAGGTGAGCCAACATTTGGCGAGCAGTCCCGATATCTTCATGTTGGCGCTGGAGCTCATCAGACATCGAGCCCAACATGTAATATCTGGCCTTATTATCTTCGTCTATCCATTTTTCCAGAGACGCTCTCTGTTCAAGTGGATGGACGAGCTGGTAAGGTGGGAGGGTCCTGGTCCAAAACATGGGTTAACTTCTCAGAACCCAAAACAATTTTGTAGTTCCTGAGCCAATCTTTATAATTGGGTCCAGTCAGTCTATGTGTGTCCAGGATACGTGCCAATGGGTTGGACGCAGACATTTTCCTGTAGAGAGTCAAAGATTCTAGTTAGATACTGTAATTTTGACTTGACCAATTTGTTTAGGGATTTTATTTTTAAACAAATTAGCTCCCACTATTTTCTCGGATCCCTACACTCCCTCTGTAGAGATGCGAAATCTTTGACTTGAGGTGTACGGTAGTTCACCCTTGAGAGTTGTTATAGTTTTGACCTACACATAACTCAATCTTCCTAGTTATTCGAAACCCTGAGGTGTATGTTAGCCTATAGCATGTTCATTTATTAGGAATTGGAATTGTACCAAGATGGAATCTATCAACCTCGATAGAGGAGGAGTAGACCTATGATGATCATAAGATTGAGTTCTAAAATCCATGTCCATAGTAGTGTCAAATAATAGAAAGGAGTTTCTATTAGGGTTTCACATCGAACTCGAATCGAATGATTTATTCATATGATGGGTGTTGGGTTTGACGAGTTCATCTTAACCCTAATCCCAACGAGGCTCATGATAGAATAACCCAATCACACAGATAGCTGCACCGAGAGGTTTGCGATTCGATTTTGATGGGTTGCCACCATATACTGTTAGGTGTCACTGATGGATTTTTGGATCAATTAGAATTATCTTGATTATCGATGATTCTAATTAGATGAATCGAAAGAGTTCTAATCCATCGAAAGATATTTTGATGATGTTGATGATGGAGATCATAATATGTCCTATTACCATACAGAACTAAATCTAATTATATCACACAAACAAGGGTTTGGATCTGGATGTCATCAATTAAGCTAATCCAGTTTGATTGATTTGGATTAGATCCAATTAGGTTCAAGGAAATCATGCTAGCATACGATTGAGCCTAACATTCTCCTTCTGTAGTCTTTCTGGATCATGTCGACTGAGCCAAATTAGATTTGGCACACCCAAAAGCCTTATATGGGTTTGTCCTAGCCTGACTAAAACTTGTTCAGATCAGAAAAGTCTCATCCTAACTTGATCTAGGCTTGTCCTAGTCCATTGGATGGAAATAGGATAAGACCTGCTAATTTATGAAACTATTTGGACAAGACTTATTCGAGAACTCTATAGGGATTTATCTTGATCTGACTAGACTCTGTTGTCTTGGGCTTGATCAAGACTTGTTTCAAATCCATAAGATGGGAACAAGACAAGGGTTGTCTTTACCATATTAGGGCTTATCCTAAAATCATGAGATGAAATTTGGACAAGCCTCTCCCAAAAATTCTAGATGAATTATGTTCCAAAGCCAATCATCAGCCTATTGATGGTTGAGCTATTTTATAATTATAATTAATTTATTAATTAATAAAAATATTTTGACATCTTTTTCATCATAAGTTTACATCTTCTAATGAACTCCATTATTGTGATGAAGTCCATAGGACTGTTTAGTTTCGATAAAGAAAGAATTTATCGATTAGTCCTTAAATTTGTTCATGATCAAATGATAGGCTATTAATTAGGATAACAATGTCATCGAGCATAGGTCGCTATATGCTATATAGGTTGGTTGTCCTCTTAACCAAAGAGTGTGGAGACATTGGTATGGCATACAGGTGAGATGTATGGATACATTATCATTGAACGTGACCAACTTCAGAGCATTCTGCTATTGAGAATGTCTCTGATGGGATATAAATATAAGTATTCCTTAGACCTAAGATCACCTCAGTGACTTGCAAGCAACTCACGGTGCTTTGGTACTGGACTAACTAAATTTTTAATTCAGCAATGGAAGGCTTCTGGTCATGATCAAGTACTTGTGAAGTCGGAGTATGATCAAGATGGAATTGACCACTCCAAGAGTTGGAGAAGAATGTATCACTATATTTCAATATAGCAAAACCTTAGCTAGGATAATCCATCAGATGGATTTGATATTTTGAAATACAATGTGGACAACCTTATCAAAGTTGATAGTTGAACTCTGAGGTATCCTACGAGCATTGTGGTCAAGGGGATGAATTATATGGAAACTATATCCATATGGGTTCTAAGGATGGTGTTCTACACCTTCGACCTATCCGAACATTCGATATCATTGCTAGATGGTCACTTTGATTGGTATAGAAATTTATTCCTACACTACCGACTTAGGTTCGGACCTATGAAGTCATACACATTAGAGCTTATGATCTGATCAGATGGTTGATCAATGATTAAGAATCATTCTAGGGTTAAACAATCAATACGATTGGTGTTTAACCTAATGCAAGTATTATAGGAGGATCGATTAGCAATTGGATTGCTAATTGGCTTAATTTGACTAAGCCAATAGGTTGAGATTAAGTTTAATTAAATATAATTTAATTAGATTTAGTTTAGACTTGATTAGATCAAGTCCAATTAGTTTATTGGATAAGCCAAGTGCAAGGAAGAACTAGTCCTAGTCTAACTAGGACTCGGATTAACCCAATTTTCTAATTTGATTAAAAAATAAATTAGAATTAAATCTAGTTTAATTAAGTTCTTAAATGGGTTAGGGCCTTATTTAATTAGGCTGGTTTAATCTTAATTTTATTTGGTTAAAAGATCTTGTTTGACCAAGTCAAAATAGGAGTCCTAGAGTGACTAGGACTCCCTATCACTTGCGCCACTTAATCCTCATGCCCCATGTCCTTTTTGTTTTATTTCTTATGTGAAAATTCTCCACTTTCATGGCTTCTCATGCTCTCTTTCTCTCCTCCTTTTCTCATAAGAAAATTTGTTGGAAGACCAAGTCAAAAGAGGAGTTAGTTTTGCTTAGGATTCTATGAGATAGAATCTTTGTTGACCAAAACACCTTTCCTTGAGTGCCGCCACCTCTTTTAATTAATTCTTCTCTTATTCTATGAAAATAATCTTTTTTTCTATGTACCCTCCCTTGCTGGTCCATGCCAATAATTATGGAAGAGGCGTCCGACCAATAATTATGGAGGAGGAGCCCAAAAGTTGGGCACCCCAACAACTTCCCATGTTTGGATATTCCTAGTCTAGGATTTTGATCTAACTTGAACTCTTTTTTTTCTCTATTTATTGGATAAATTTTATCCTAATTTTTTCATGAAATATAGAGATTTGGAAGAGATTTGGGGTGTGCAAAAATTAGAGAAAGAGGGTGTTAGATATATGTGCCCTAGAAGCCAGAATTGGCTGACACTTGTAATACACTTCTAGGGGCAAAATTGTAATTTTGACTATAATTAATGAAATGGGTTATTTTCTATCACACATGTGTATTTAGTGTCTGTGATACATCCTTTGAGTTAATGGTAATGATAATTTCATATTTTCAAGAGTTGAAAATTTAAGACCATGAATAATCATTATTAAATCATAAACAGCTTCCCGACCATAGGATCATACGAGGATGTGATTGTATCCGGAAGGGTTGGTGTACGCATCGCTTTCTTCTTTTTAGTAGATGTCTTGAGTCTACGGTGTGGAGACACCGGAGCGAGGTACAGGTACTCGTTAGAGACGGGCACTGAGCTGACCACCTCGAGTAGTATTAGGGGTCTACCTTCTCGTCAATGTACTGACTCGATGCTGCAGTAGTGTGTCTGGTTCTTTGACCTGAGATGCATCGGCAGTTCACCTTGAGGGTGTTTATAGTTTGACTATACACCATTACTCGGTTCTCCTAGCCATATGGAAACCCTTGAGGTGTATGTTGGCTGTGACATGTTCATTGTAGGAACTGGATTGCATCAAGATGGGATCTATCTACCTCGTGGTAGAGGAGTAGCCCTATGATGATCATGAGAATTCAAGTCCTGAAGCCATGGCCGTGCAGAGTGAAATAATAGAAAGAGTTTCTATTTAGATTTTCACACTGGACTCGAATCGAATATTACATCATATGACAGAGACTAGGGTTTGACGGTTACCTTGACCTAATTGATCGGGGCTCAAGATATAAGAACTGAATCACACAGGTAGTTGCACCAGAGTTCGCATTCGCTCTGATGGGTTGCCACCATTACTGCTAGGTGTCACTGTGTGGATTTTGGGAGCAATTAGATATATTGATTTGATGCTGATCTCTAGCTGTTCGAATCAGAAGAGTTTGATCCTCGAAAGGAGGTTTCGTGGATGTCTATGATAGAGATCATGGACATATCCCATTACCATACAGAACTGAACTAACTGGGTTCACACAAAACAGGGTTTTGAGTCTGGTGTCATCAATTTGAACTTGATCTAGTTCAATTGATTGAATGAGATTCAATTAGGTTCAGAAAATCGTGCTAGCACTCGATTTGACCTAACGTTCTTCTTTTACTATTCTAAATAGTTGTCCTGATGAGCAAAGGAGTTTGTGCTCAATCAGAGGCCTTCATATGGTCTGACTGGAGGTTGTCCAAGTCAGAATAGGTTGTCTTATTGTAAGACATTACCTAACCATTTTTGGTCACCTGCCATTTCTTGTTCTTTGACTTTGGTCAAAAGTCTACCTTTGACTGGTCAAACGTTGACCATTCACCCTTTGACTTTTGACCACATGTCATGCACCTTGGAGAGCTGGTGGGGCTTGTCCCCTGCCAGAACCTGGCAAGGAGAAGGGCGCACGCCAAGGGTGGCTGAGCCCAATAGGAGGTCGCCTAGGAGTCCTTGTGACAAGACTCCACCTCCCTTTAGGATTTCAATCAGAGTTCTACTAAGAAATCCAGTTTTGACTGGACTTTAGGCACCCTCTAAGGAGGAATCCAGGGTCTCTTTTTCAACAATCAGATTTAGATCTTGATTTTCACAAAAGGGTTGTGATTGGTTGAGAGGAAGAAGAAGTTGGATCACGCTTAGTCTATAAATAAGACCTGCGCCAACCCTAATTCGAAGTAAAAGTCTTATTGAAAGAGATTTCCACGTCCAGGCTGCCTCTCCCTCCTTCTTCCACGCACCATACTCTCTTCTCCCTTGCTCTCCACGTCCAAAAGTGTTTTGGACTTAGTTTGGTGTCGATTCAGATCAAGGAAAGGCGTCAAAAGCAAGAAGGCTGCGCTGCTGCAAAAGGACGACTGCAGATCTTCAAAAGAGTTTTTGAAGATCCTCCAAATCAGATCCAGATCTAGATTTTTGGAGGGTGTGATAGAGAAGAAGAGGGTTCTCCAGATCCAACCCGAGTGGGTACCGGTAGAGGCCAGGCGCTTGCTGGCTAAGATCCAGAACCTTATCCGCAACAATCAGGATCATCTACAGGTAATAGGATTACCCCAAATCAGGTAAATTAAATTTGATTTATTTATCTTATTTTATTTTATTTGTTAAAATAAATAAGAATCAGAATCTGAAACATATTCAAGATCTGATTGAGATCAAGAGAAAAAAATTTTGAAATATATCTCTTGAATTTATCAGATCTGGACGAACCTGGACCGAGAAATCAGGATTTCCCTTCAACTGGTATCAGAGCCATGGTTCTAAAATTTGTTTAGATCTGATTTTAATTTTATTTTAATTAAAATAATGTTATTTCAGATGCACATGAAGATGTGATCAATCTGAAATCAAGAAAAAATTAAAATTAAAATGATTGGATCTAAGAACATGAAGATATGCATGACTAGTTCTAAGAATAGAATAGTTCTATAGAATAGTTTTTGCAGTCTTTGATAATATGATTAAATCATATTTAGATCTTCTTATTTTACTATTTTCTAATATTATAAGTGTTATTATAACATCTGATAAACAGCAAATAAAAATTATTAATTTTAAATATCATATGAGATATTGATAGATGCATGACTAGACTAGTTGTAGAATAGTCTACATAATTGTCTAATTAGAATTTATTTTGATTAGATCAATTTAAATCATAATTTTCAGATTATTATATGATAATTTAATCTGAAAACATGCATGATTATGATACATGAGATGTATGCAAAATATGCCCTTGGTTAGATCTAAATTTGTATATGAGATATTGATATAGATTATAAACTTTTTGTTAGATTTACATGTTCCTGATTAAGGCTTCTCTTGGCCGTTCCGTCATAAGAACGAAGAAGGTTTAAAGGCCCTCTCTTCCCATTCGATGGGGTGTTCTATATGACGTGTAGCGGTGCTGCGGTTCGTCCTTAATCAGAAATCCAAAACTTACTTTCTGCAAAACCCTAGATCCTGAAAACCTAGGATTATTGTGCATATTTTGTTTATTGAACCAAACTTAATTAAGAATTTAGTTTATGGAATATTAATTAGGGTCTAAAATTGCAGAATTTCAGATCTAAGACATATTCATAATACTGGGTTCGGGCTTGGGTAGCTCAATTAGGTCTAGCGGTTGTCAAACGAATCAAGAGTTGGTAGATGGGAATCAACAATGCTTAAATTGACCAGCCTAATAGGATAAGTCTGGGTCAAGATCGAGTCACGATCAAGCAAGACCTAATTAGGCTCAAGGTTAGAGTCTGATTGTTAGGCTAACCCAATTTGGTTCTGACTCAAAACAATTTGGTGTTCTAAGGTAAGTTTGGCACAGACGACCGATGGTTTTTATTGGAAGCTACTCGACCTGAATGACGTTCTTGTGCGAGTTAACGCATTATTCCTTCCACCGTCTCACTTACCTGCCATATCTGTTGACACAGTTCTGATCTGAGGTGGTCAATAATCCGAGCTGACCCATGCCACTAGGTTAGTCATAATTGTTATGACTAAGCCAAGTCTAGTTTAATGAGACCTAATCACATTTCCCTAAGAAAAGATTAAAGTCCGAGGTCTTCCACCATTGTAGACTGCGGGCCCTTCCCGGGGTTGATTGTTCTCGGCTGGATACAGTGGCTCAGTTGCATCGGGAAGACGCAACCATGTCTATTAGGCGTTGGATGCTATGGCTGGAGGATGAGTTGGGCTCATATTCCGGATACGGTGAGAGACCCAATTAGGACCCAAGTCTATTGCAAATGGTGGGTTCTGACTTAACTAAGGAGTGGATCAATATTCCGATACGGTGAGATTCATGAATTAGAGACCAAGTTTGGTGCACCCATGATTAGAGAATCATTGAACAAGAGTGTTCCACTCTATGGCTAACCCATCCCAATAACTGTTAGGTGAGTGATGAGTCAGTTGGTGAGGACCGCAACCACCCCACTAGGAATTCATTCAATCGCGGAGAT